>JAKSZT010054466.1:6142343-6202413 GCA_026826555.1 Tolypeutes matacus | reverse complement strand
CTATCTCTATCTCTATCTCTATCTCTATCTCTATCTCTATCTCTATCATCTCTATCTCTATCTCTATCTCAGTACAGCACCAGGCGGAAGCCTTTGCCCCAACTTTTCTGAGCAGGGGAATCCTGTGCGTTCAGAATCTGAACAGCTGCGCAAAGACCTCCCCTTGCTGAATGTGCTATGGCCATTGGAGCCAGACCGGCAAGTTGGGGGGTTGTAGCCCTAGACTCATGGAGAAAGGAGCAGCTTTCCATCTCCACCCTGCCATGGAGGGCTTTATTAAAATGTTACTGGTTAAGAGGAAAAAGTGTGCACTCCTTGTTAAGCCATACCTCTAAAAAAACATTAAAAATAGAAGCCAAAAAAAAAACCCAAAAAAGCCTTTAGTAATCCTGATAGCCATTTTGGAGACAAGGGGAAAATTATATCTCAGGACATATGGATGACTTTGGAAGGGAGGAAAAAGTCACCTTGCTCCTAGTTGGATTCAAGGATGAAAGTCAAATGATGGTAGTGGTGGGACAGTTGTAGCACATGATCTGGTCTCATTGAAAAAGCTCTTAGCAAACTTCTGTGAACTGAAACCTGTAGAATTGCTCTGATACCAAGTGAACATTGGCATCAGACACTTCAGTAGGACTTTGCTTCCACACTCAGGTCTTGGTTTTAAGGAGAAAACTCTTGGGATGGAATTTAAATGGGCCCTACCCTGAAAAGCTGTGGCTGTTTAGAATCACTTGTGATTTTCCAAGTACCAAAGCTCCTTAGTGACCAATAAAGCTACCAGTAGACCTTACCCACCAAAAATTGTGCTCAGCCCTCTAGGGGCAGTGGTCCAAGCAGTTAGGCGTGGGTCTCTAAGTTCTTCCCTTATCTTTTCCCTTCCGTAGCAGTGGAGGCAGTCTTACTGACCCGATATTTGTACAGTGATTTCTCGGTTGTTTATTAATAATGGCTCATTAATTCCTCCATCTGATATGATATAGCACAATCTTATCCCAGCCGAGAGAAAAGTGATGAAACAGGACGGGTTGTCCAACAGCACCAGGAAGTTAGTGAGAAAATTAGAAAGGAATGCGAAGCAGTTAATTCTCTCCCCTTTATGTTCCTCTGTCAAAAAAAGAAATCAGAAATCCTTAAACCTCTCCCCCAGCAATTCCGACTGGGCCTTAAAAGTGCTTCGGTCCAAAAATACATTGGCTGTCTTAACTGGATCACTCTGACTGGGAATGGGTCGGAGGTTTAAAAATCAATTAAATGAATTGAGTGAGGAGTGTGTGTGTGTGTGTGTGTGTGTGTGTGTGTGCGCGCGCGCGCGCGCCCGCGTGTGCGCCTGCGCTCATCTGAACAAAAACCTCGATAGTTTGTTGGTAAAATTTGTCTGAAGTCGGAGCAGGGAAGGATAGCAGGCTTTCTCCTATGGCCTTTATCTAGAGAGTCCTGGTCATTCATTTATAACAAATTTCAGCCCCGGCTAAGCCGGGTCCATTGACAAGAGAGGCCTGCTGAGGAGCTGCAGTTGAGCTGGTTGGAAGGTGGCCTGCTTTGCGTCCAAAGGTATTTCAGGAATGTTAATGGTATGCCTGAGTGGAGGGCTTCAGAGCTCAGAGCTCCAGGCTGAGAACTGTTCTTGTAGCCATCTGTTGTGGCCCAAGAGGTTTCATAGCAACAGCTTCTCAGGGATTTTTTTTTTTTTTTTTAATTAAAATTAACTAACACAAAAACTGAAAACTGCTCCACTGCTCAAGAAGAATCAGGGCAGGATTTGAATTCTTTCTACAGAGGGATGAGTTTTTAAGGAAGAAAAGCCCCCGTCTCCTTAATTCCTGTTCTTTAAATGAGCAATTTGTACTTGGTTTTGAGGTCTTCATTTTTACCCCCCAGGGAAGATTCTTTTTGGAAAAGAGTAAAGGGGGAAACAAGTTGCCAAAGCTGTTGAGAAAATAATTGGCAAAAATATGGTTAAGGAAAAAATGGTCTGAATTTTGAGATTTTCCTGGTATTTGTTACTCTTAGCAATACTGTCAGCAGCTGCATTTTTTTCCTCTGTAATAATGTGAGCTTTATAAGCCTGGCTATTTAGTTAGTGAAATGAACTTCAGACAAAGAGGCTCTTACTGTGACAATGTATACACTCCAATATGAATCTCTTGTATCTATGTAACAGTAGACTTCTTTTTTTAAAAAAAAAAAAAAAAGGAAGGGGAAGTGATAGTTGTAGTGTTTTATTTTTTAATTGATGGGGTATTGAGGTAGCCATTTATTTTAAAAATAAAAAGTCAAGATAGAAGTCACTGTAAAATGATACACACTGCAAGCTTAACTGGCAGCTGTGTGTACAGCAGCAGGCACTCTGGGCAGAGACAAAGAATTCCATTTCATTCCAAATTCTACCCCTTGCTGTGCTATTTTAGGAAGGCACCCAACCTCTCTGAGCACAGTTCCTCGTCTGCAAATTGGTTTTCTGCATTGCTATGAAGGTTAAATATAGTCACATAAAAGGAACAAGGGAAACAATCCTTGAATTTGAATGGCATCTATAAAGGAGTGTAATATGCTGTCATTCTTAGCATTGTATAACCCTGGGAAAATATTTTCATGAGAGCTTTTACATCCCTTCCATTTTTTAGTTTGACATGTTTTCCTCAAGTCTTATAAAGTAAAAATCCCCAATAGAGTCACAAAATAGTCTGAGGAGCAATTTTGCTTAAACATATTTGATTCTTGGAATAGTTCTTTGTAGTCTTGACTTGCTAGTGGGTATTGCTACTCATGAAGCATTATATTGCCCCTGATGGTCAAGGGTAATGCCACCAACCCCCAGGAAAAGTATTTGTACTTAGAGTTTGGTTTCTGGAATGTGGGTTCCTGCTGCAAGTTTCTATAAAAGACACCACCACTTACCCCATCTGGGCATATTGCCTCATGTATGAAATTTAACCAGCAAATATTTATCTACTGAGTGCCTGCGATGTGCCAGATGTGTTCCTAGGTGCTGGGTTTAGGGCTCTGAACAAAAATAGACAAAAATCCTTGCATTCCTTCTAGTCAACAGAAACAGATGAAATAATAATAATAATGTCAATTGTGAAGTAGGTTAGAAAAATAACTGCTTTGAAGAAGATAGTATAGCAGGGATTTATGGTATGTGGTTTGATGTAGGGGGGGTTGCACTTTTCTAAAGGGTAGTCAGAGAATCTGGTCTCACTAAGAAGGCAATATTTGAAGGAAGACTTGAAGGAGGTGAGGGAATGAGCCTTGGGGTTAGCTGGGAAAGAGCATTCCATGTAGAGGGAACAACGAGCATGACACGTTTGGGGGATGTGTGGATGGAGCAAAGTGCAGGAGGGGAGATCTCGTAGAGTTTATGGGCGGTAGAATGAATTTGGCTTTTACTCTGACTGAACCCTATGAGAACTTACCTCACAGAACTGTTGTGAGGTTTAAGTGAAATAATTTGTGTCAAGCCTCTAGCACAATGTTTACTACTTAGAAAATCTTCCATAATTGCTAGCTATTGCCTATACATTATTACCACTATCTAGCATTTAAAGATAGAACAATGTAATGATACAGGCAATGATCAAAGCAAATTGTTCCTTGTGAGAATTAAATTCCCAACCTTGGCCTCCTAAGTATTCAACTCTATCAGCTAAGAAGTTCCCAATTCTTCATCTTCACACATACACAGGGAAAAACTTAACTTTTTAAAAACTGGCCTTGTTTAAGCTAAACAATTGTTTGTATTATGAAAATACCAAGTCCAAACTCTCTAGAGACAGGTGTACTTTGAGACAGTTGGTTCAAATTTCAACTACAAAAGTCCTGTTGAATTCTACTGAATTCACATGATATCACAATATACTTGTGTTTGAGTTCTGGTATCGATTCCCTTTCCTGGGCCACAGGATTCAAGGTGGGAAGGAGCCTATTGCAGGTATAATGAAAACAAGGAATCAATAATGTGTTTTCCTCTTCCCAGAGTCCAGAAGCATTTGAAAGACCCTCTCTCAAAATGATCTTCCAGAGCACCCACTGGGTATCTGGACTCTAGAAATCTGCTCCTTTGAAATTGAAGGATTTTGGTCAGAATTTGTGTCATGTGATGACTAGCCCAAGAAACTAGAGTACATTTAGCCTAGAAAAGAGAGGCAATCATTTTTTCCAAGCACTTGAAGAACATTGTTTAGCACCAGGTTTATCCTTGCTCCAGAACCGGGATTAGTGGTTTGCAAGCAATAGAAGGAGGTACTTGATGATAATGTGAGATGCTTGATAAATGAAAAGGCTGTCTAAAAATGTGCACCCCATCATTGGAAATGTCCCAGGAGAGATTGGGTAACCAATGGTCTGGGAGGTTATTAAACATCTGGATGAAAGCTTGACATCTAAGATCCCTTCCAAATTTGTGATCCTGCTCTCTTCCAATATCTGCTTGGTGAAATACAATTTCTCTAGAAAAAGTCACCTTGAATTCTCTTTAACCAACACCTTAATTTGGAGAGTCTGAAAGCAAGAAGTTATGAAACACATATTAATCAACTGTAGTGGTGACCCTTGTCCTGGTCCCTGGAGCCCCAGTACTCTCCAACACTGACAATGCCTGGCTCCCATTTGCTGATTCCAAGCTTAGCATATTGCCATACTGCTACTCTTTGCTGCAAAGTTGCTGGGCTATATGCTCAGTGGGGGAAGTAAAGTGGCTTGTTTTTTCTCTTAAACAAACATTTATACAGTATTCATTATGCCTTAAATGCTTTACAAAAATGCTAACTCTCATAGTAACATTATGACATGGCTACAATCTTTAGCCCCATTTAAGAGATTAAGCAATTGAGACACAGGTTAGGTAATTTACCCAAGTTCACACAGTGACAAAGCTGGGATTTGAACCCAGGCAGTGTGCTGGCAGGGTCTGTGCACTTAACTGCTACCTTGATTTGTCCACAAAATGCTTTGTGTAGTCCTCTACACCCATTTTTATTTGCTGTAGCTCTCCTGTTATTTAAAGGAAAGAATGGGCTCAGTTGAGTGATATGGCATATCATTATACTTTATTGCACTTTGTGAGGGCAGAGAACATAACCTATTGGTTCCCAGTGCCTAGGATGGTGTCTGGTGCATGGCAGATACTCAAATATTTGTTGAATGAGTGACGAAATGAGGGTGTGACATGAATAAACAGTAGTAAGTCCATAAATGCCTCCTAGACTCACAGAGTCACAGAGAGCATGTGTGCTTGCAGGATGCCTGTTATATAAAAACTTTAACTCTACAAAGTTAAAAACAACAACAACAACAACAACAAAAACAAATAAAACTAGAGGTGAGGCTATAATGGGATCATTATTTGAACCAGTGTCAACAATTTCATCCCTTGTTAGTTGCTTATTTATATTTTAATTAATGAGTCACATCACATTGGAAATACTATCCCCAAAAGACCCTAATATCAAACTAACACCCACCATGTGACAGTTGGAGGACAAAAATAGACAACCATTGGAACACAGTGAATTCCATTAAATCAAGGTTTAATGTATGATTTGAACTCAGTGCATTTATTTATTTACCTTTTTAAAAAAAAATTTATTTTTATTTTTTTTACAAATTTAAATGGATTCGGTGCATTTAACAAATGGACATTGTAACTCAGATTTGTTATAGGGTGGATAAGGAGAAACTGAGTCTGCCCCATGTTTTATAGAAACATTTGGGTGCAGTGAACATAAACCCACTCATACCAGCTCAAATCAAAAGAGGGTTCTTTGAAAAGATATGGGGAAGCTTATGGAATCCAACTGCTACAAGCCAGGAACACCTAATAGTTAAGAGCTCTGGAAGTCAACAGGTTTGAATGTGAGCACCAGTTTTGTCATTGCTGAGTTTGTGATCTTGGATAAATTACTTAACTTCTCTAGACCGGACCTCATGTACCCATCCGAAAAGTGGGGACTGTGGAAATTACCTAACTTGTTGGGTTTATAATATACATAAAGCACTGGAGTATTGCCTGACACGTAGTAAGAACTCACAGCCATTAGCCTTTGTGATTATTTCGAAAATAGGCAGCTATTTATTTTCTTTTTGGACTGCATAGTCACTCATCTCAGTTGACTCTGAACTTTGTTTCATTACCTTCCTGGAAGACTGGCTTCCTCTCTGTGGAAGACATAGTTCCAAGGCTGGTTAATTTAGTAGCATAGTGATGTCATCAAGGTCCCAGGTATTCCATATTTCCATGCTGTCATCCTTAGCATGATGATTTTCAGCCTCAGGTTTGCCCCTTATAATTACAGTGTGGCTGCAGCAGCTCCATGCATCCTGTTTTCATACAACCTTGACCTGGCAAGAAGGAGCTCTGTTTTTGTATTTTGTCAAGAATGTAGAAAGCTTTTCTGGAAACCCTCCAAAAAGTTTTCCCTTGGATCAGATATTAGATAAGGTTGTGTCCTTTACCCATCCCTAAACTAGTAGCTGGCAGGGGAGTGGAATTGCCATGACTGATATAGATCAAGCATGACTCATCCCCTTGGGCTATGGAAAGATCCATCTTCTTGAGCACATAGTCTTCTGTACTGCAGTAGAATTAGAATTATGTTTGTGAGGAAGAAGGGGACAGTGGCCATTGAATAAAAAATCATGAGGGCCTATCTTCGATGAGCATGTATCAAAATCAGGCAAATTAGTCCTTCCTTAGGATTTTACATATAGACTCTAAGAGAAAGCAGAACTCTCTTTCTTTTGAAGGGGTTAATCTGAATCTGAAGTTCTCTGTAGTTATTTTTCTGTGTACTTTCCCACCCCCCAAAACATACACCGACACACATGTATATATACACACACTGAAGGAGACTCCTGTTTGTTGTGGGAAAAAATGAGGCCTATTCATAGAGAGAGACACACAGAGATGATACCTGATAGGATGGGGATAGGATGGAGGGGGTACTGACAAGATTTTTCTGTTCCTGAGACCATCTTCAGCCCTGGTCTTCCCAAGAAATTCCCCATTTTGCTTAAGTTTCTTTGTGGATTCAGTGTCACTGCAGCAACAACAAAATCTGTCCGATGCAGGATTCTGGGTTTCTGTCCTTGCACATCAGTTTGCATGTGGCTCTGGCTTACCACCGAGCCATCTGGCTTATTTAGAGTCCTCACAGCTCTAGTGCCTACATCATCTGATTAACTCAGTCCCTGTAGCCCAGTTCCAGATTCTGGGCAAGAATCTAAATGGCTCTGCTATAGCCAGGGCTTAGGCCTATTGGGAAGAGCTAGTCCAGTCTCAGCCTGGGCTTGGTTGGAGCTATCTTCTCCTAGAATAGTTGTGAGGAGGGAAACAATTGCTATCTCTGATAAAAATGATTCCCAGCCCTGCCTAAGATAGCTCTGTCTCAGAGGCCACCCAGTTGAGAAATATATTTTTCATAAGTAAAATGATTAGATTTCAGCTATACAAGTGCATGTGACAGGGAGCAAATAGCTGGTGCCTCTACTTCCTTTGTCTAGATTTTACTAGAAGGGAATTCTGGATTTGTATCAATAGGGTGTTAGTGAAGGATTTGAGGAAGGGGTGTGGCTAGGAGAGTTAAGTGATGTCATCAGCGAAATCAGTGTGGTCATAACAGGCAGGACGATTGGGAGAGCCAATCAGTACTGATGAGGAAAATCCCAGAGAAGGTGTAAATATAAGAAGTTGAGTCTGTGCTTCAGGATGTCTGGATAACTCTTTGTTTTTTACTATTTATTTTGACTTTTTATTATGAAAATACCCAAACATTCATGAAACTAGAGAATATCACAAATTCCCGTGTACCCACCATCCAGTTGACTTGTTAAGTAGAATGAAACAGGGAGGAGGAGAAGATGAAAGAAGGGAGCAGCAGGATCCAGGGAAGGACAGAATATTCAATGACAGATGTACTAGTGAACTTGTCAGCGGGGTACAGGAAGTTGAAATCCAAGATGTTTGTTCTTCTTAATCATAGGTTAATGAAATAATTGCTAAATGAGATCTGGCTCCTAGCTGTTTGAGTAGGGATTATGTAATTTGAGGAAGCAGACCCCGTGGCCTAATCTCCAAATTGCTCTGGGGGTGGGGGTGGCGAGAGGGAGGCTGAAATGCCCATCTTACATGGTGACAAGGCTAAGAAAGCAGAGGGCGACTTCCGTTTGACATCCAGCAACTATTTATCTCCCATCTCCCAGGCACTGTGCTAGGCTTTGTAAGTATGCAGATCCATAAGACAGGATCCTTGTTTTGAGAAAAGGTGGGAGAAATAGGCAAGAATGTCTATGATTATAACAAGCACGCTGTAATGAAGTTTATTTGGTAGCATAGAAAAAGCAAAAACTTCTCGTAGGAGGATAATTGTCATAATTTTTGGAAGTATGAATGGGAGATAGGTGGATGGATTTCATGAGTCAAGGCATTCTAGACAAAGGAAATGGCTTGTGCCAAGGCAGTGAGGGGCTGACCTTATGGCAGGGCTGCAGGTTAAACTGTACACTTGTGACCTGCTAAACGACAGGGCAGAGATGGGGTGGGGCTGCCAAGAAGTGGGGAGCAGAGGCTGAAATCCAGCCTGAGCTTTGCCAGCCAACCCGTGATCCCTGGTGCAGCTGCAACCACCTGTAGGAAGAAGGTACCTTTTTTGTAATTTATACAAGGTGCCACATGGGCTGGTGGTAGCCCTGTCCGAAGGTATTCTGTATTGTTTGAGGGATGACTGTGTGTGAAATGCTCATGAGTTTGAACAGAACCCTGAAAGTGATGAACTAACGAAGGATTTGAAAATCAAAACAGTGACAAGAGCAGATCTGTGTTTGAGAAAGATCATTCTGGCTGTATTATGGAAGGTGGATTTGAGGATAGCAAGTCTGGAGGCAAAGAAACGAGTGAGAGAAGCCAAGCAGTGGTGCAGGTAAGAAATAATGAGGACCTGAGCTCAGGGTATTGGCAGGGGGGGATGAAAAGGAGATACAAGAGGTAGTCTTCATGACAGGCTGGCTGGTGGGATGAGGGAGAGGGAGGGGATTGGGATGACTCCCAGGTTTTTACCTTCACCGTTCTGGAGGCTAGAAGTCTGAAATCAAGGTGGTGGCAGGGCCATGCTTCCTCTGACATAAGTCTGTAGGGAGCTGGTGGTGGCTTGTCAGCAATTCGTGGTGTAACGCAATCTCTGCCTCTGTCACTTGGCCATCTTCTCTCAGTCTCCTACTGTGTCCAACTTTTCTCTTCTTATAAAGACATCACGGTAATACAGTTTGGCCTCATCTTAACTAATAACATCTTCAAAGATCCTCTTTCCAAATAGGATCACATTCATGGGACTAGGGTTAGGGTTTGAACATGTCTTTTTGGGGTACAATTCAATCTATAGCATAAGACACCACTTATTTTTTTCTATGAAAAGGAAAACAGTATGAGTATTCCAAATCTATTTTCCCATTCTTTTGGAGAAAAGAGGGTTTTTTGTTTGTTTGTTTCTTTTGTTTTTTGTTGTTGTTGTTTGTTTGTTTGTTTGTTTGTTTTTGATGGTGGATGCATCAGCAGCATTCTTTCTGTCTCCCTGCCCTTGGCATTCTGTGCCAAGCACAGGCTTTGGAATTGGATGGTCCTGGGTTTGAATTCCAGGTGCATTGCCTTCTGTCACTTTGGACAGCATATTTATTATCTCTATGAACCTCACCTGTAAAATGGGGACAATGTGTCCTTTGTCATAAGCTATCATGAGGGTTAATGAAAGTGAAGTGCTGGGCCTCAGGCGTAGCAGCGAGCTGGCTGGCACCAGTGGTGATGGTAGAAATGGTCTCTGTTGCTGTTGATATTGTTATTATTGCCAGTTTTCAAACATTAAGGAAAGATACTAATAGCTTTTGCAGTCTTTAATTATTTCTTAGGTCTGCATCTATGAGATGGTGACTGTATGTCATGCTGCCTTCTCTGTGAATTGTCCCAAGCAGAAAGAGTTCCATGCCCTGTGAGTCAGAGGGCAGGTTATACCCCTTCCCATGCCTTGAGCTATTGAGCTGATAACACTGGATGGAGAAGCATACCATTAGGCTATAGATACCTCTGGAAATAAGGCAGAGAACTATGATACTCCTGGTATTCACACGAGCAAAAAGGTTTTCCTAGAATAGGTTAGGCCACTGAAGCTACACTTGGTATTACATTTAATAATTCAACAAAGGATATTTATTGTTGACTACTAGCATGTGCTTTGGCAGCGAATAGCACCCACAGAAAATGTGCTTCAACTTTCTTATCAAAATGGTCTTGATAAGACACTTGGTGACTTTAACACTGGTCATTGCTCTGGAATGTCCCCGAGAGTCCTGCCAGTTTTTATTGCCCCATAGCTGTGATATGGAAATTTGTGTAACTGCCCCATTATGCTTTCATAAATTAAAAATATTTTTATGCTGTACTGTAACTGAAAATAAACAACTAGTATGCTTCTCTCTCACCTGTAAAAAAGGGAGTAGTGAAAATTCAGGAGGCAATATTGTTAAAGGGTGTAAATTTTGTTAATATTGTTAAAGTACTAAAGAATAATTAATACTTGTTTAAGCATAAGGTATTATTCTTCTTGAATGCCACTGAATCTTCCTGAAGCAACAATAAGAATCAAATGGAATCAGAGACTAGGAAAAAGGAAAGTCTGTTTTTAATACAACTCCAAAATCTGTTTTGTCTTTTAAAAGGGGGGCGGGGGGAGGAAAGGTCAAAATATTTTAAATTAGCCATTCATAATTTGTTTCCTATGAAAGAGAAAGAGGAAAATCCAGCGACGGTTAATTTAAATCAGTGATTCTCAAGTGGAGATTTTGACCCCTCCCCCTCAGGGAACATTTTGGCATGTCTGGAAACATTTTTGCTTGTCACACAGGGGTGTGGAGAATGTTTGCTACCGTCATTTAGTAGGTAGAGGTCAGGGATATTGCTGAATATCCTATAATGCACAGGACAGGCACCCACAACAAAGAATTATCTGGCTCAAAATGTCGGTGGTGCCAAGGTTGAGAAACCTCGAGTTAAATAATGACTGGTGGAAACTATAGGTGGTTATTATCCAGTACTAGGCTGTCTCTTTCAGAAAGAAATTAGCCTCCCCATTGCTTTCTGAATATTGAAATTATTTACCTCAGGCCAAATGAGGGGTAGGGGAGGGAAACTACTATATCTTCCTGTAGGTTTAGTTTTGTCTGTATTCTTTCTACTTAATTCCCCAATTCACAGGCAGTCCAGCCAAAAAAAGCATCACCCTGGTTGCCTGGGCGATTGTGAGTGGGAAAAACAAAAACCCAACCAGATTCACTAAATAGTTAACTTTTCAACTGTTTGGTATAGCACTCTGGATACACAGCCTTTCTGTGATAAAGGAAGTGGAAGAGAGAGGTTGAGTGAGGAAATGCCTTCACATTTCAACACTCCTTTAAGGAAAGGGAGAATTCGGTTTTTCAAATTCATGCCAAGTGTGAATCCAGCTGGGAGCAATCTCTGAACCTTCCTTTTGTTCTTTCTTCCCTTTTCTCCTTCATTATCTTTATTTCAAAAACTATTTATTGCCAGTCCCTCTGCTGTGGTAGATACTGTTCACAATACCAAAAGGTCAAATGATTCTAAGAATGTCTAACAGAAAATTGCAAATTCCTATAGGCAATCATGTCTAAAAACAAAGAAAGTCAGGGGAGCGCGTGTAGCTCAGTGGTTGAGCACCTGCTTCCAATGTATGAGGTCTTGGGTTCAATCACTGGTACCTCCTAAAAAAAAAAAAAAAAAAGACACACACATAATAGATTTTTTTTAAAAAAAGAGTCAGAGAAAAGAGTTTCTCCCTAGATTTTATGCCTATAGCTTACACGTCATAAAACTAATTCATATTTTGCTATGCATTTAACTATGTCATATTAAAAACTGTTCAAAATATACACAATTCATGATAAATGACTGCTGCAGCCATCTATCAATTTTCTTGATTTTGATCTCTGTCAAAGGCTTTTGCTTTATCTTTGAAAGACTGTCCACATTTGGGGCTTACTAGTGGAGTTGTGTTGGTATATAGTAGATAAAAATTAAATTTAATTAAAATAATCAATTCTATGAAATGGTTTTTAAACTGAGTCACTTTTGGTCAGTACAAAAATACAAATTTTTGTCTCCTATGATAAGTGTCAGTACACTTCAAATAATCAGTGGAACTCACTGTGCAATACAGTTCATGGCAATAAGGCATAAGACTTAGGAGGGCAGACTCCAGAGCCATTCTGCCTGGATTCAGATCCTGACTCTTCCACTTACTGTGACTGTAGAACTTTGGGCAAATCACTTCTCTTTGTGCTTCTTTCCTTATCTTTAGAATGAGAATAATAGTATTTTCTTCAGAGGATGTTTATGTGAGAACTAAATGTGCTAATACATGTGGCTAGTACATAGTAAGTGCTGAATACATGTTAGTCATTTTTATTATTGTTGTGTTGCATTTTTTGTGACGAGTTTTTTAAATTAAATTATTTTGATTAGAGCACTTGTAGATTTACAGAAAGGTCATACAGAAAATAGTTCCCATATACTGCACACACTCATCCCTCACAGTTTTCCCTCTTATTAACACTTTGCATTAGTGTGGTACCTTTGTTACAATTGATGAACCACTATTGCTATGTTTTATTAATTGTAGTCCATAGTTTACATTAGGGTTCACTCTTTGTGTTGTACAGTTCTTTTCTCGTAACATATATACAACCCAAAATTAATCTTTTTAATCACCTTCGAATATACGTTTCAGTGGTGTTAAATACATTCACGGGGGCAGATGTGGCTCAAATGGTTGGGCGTCCGTCTCCCATATGGAGGGACCTGGGTTCGATTCCCAGGACCTCCTGGTAAAAATAAAGAAATATATAGAAGGCACGTAGGCCGCCAGGCCCCATGCATGGGTGCGCCCTCAGGCCCCACAAGCAGGTTAGTCCTCAGGCCCTGTGCGCGGATGCGCTATCAGGCCCCGTGTGCAGGTACGCCATTAGGCCCCACCAAACCACGCAGCAAGGTGATGACCTAACAGGAGAGTGATACAAGGGAGAGCCAAGACGAGGTGCACCGAAAAACCAGGAACTAAGGTGGCGCAGGCAGTAAGACACCTCTCTCCCACATGGGAGTTTCCCAGGATCGAATCCCAGGGAAGACAGGATGAGAAGAGAGGGCAGGAAATGGACACACAGAATTGCCCAGCGAATGGACACAGAAACAGCAAAAACGGGGGTGGGGGTGGTGATGTGTAAAAATGGATTAAAGTAAATAATAAATAAATCTTTAAAAATAAAATACATTCACAAAATTGTGCTACTGTTACCACCATCCATTACCAAAACTTTTCCATGTCCCAAACAGAAACTCTGTACTAGTTGGTTGCATTGCGTTTTATCATTCTGTATTTAGACTAAGCAAGGGATGAGGCCATTGTAGCTTGCTCAAGTCCAATGTGGTGCAAATGAGCCTAACTTTGGTCATCTCATCTTTCTTGAGACAGTTATTAACACACACACACACACCAACACACATACAACTTTGGTGCTAATGGAACAGAGATTGATTTATAACCAAATCCTCTGGCTTCATGACCACATGCAATACTGGTAAAAGGTCAGCATCTTGGATTCCCGAGGCTCTAATGCATCCTAGCTTTGAGGAATATTATTATTCCATTTTTTTCTTAGAATTATTACAATTTCCAAGCCTCTGATTGCCTTGTAAGTGGATGTTTTCAACTCTGTTAGCCTGAATAACACTTGGGGTTGTGGATGAACACACTATGAAAGATGTCGATTTCAAATATATTCTGGCTATATATGTGCCAAGTTGCTGACATGTGTATTTATTGTCCCTAAAACGAGATAGGAAAAAAAATGCTATATACAAAGAGGTGGAGATGGTTTTGTAGCTTTAATTTTTCCATTTATTTCCTAGAAACTTATCTCACTTGCTCTCCTAAGTAAAGACACATGATTGCTTTTGAGCTTAGCTATGTCATTTAGGTATGAACCTCCTTTTTAGCTTGATAACTAAATTGCTTGTGTGTTATTCCAGTGAACAAATGTGCTTAATCAAACTGGTCTATTGAGATTATGAATTTCCTTGTTAAAATGTTAAATAAAAACCATTCATCTAAAGAATGTCTTGAAAATATTAGAAATATTTGTTTTTCAAACACCAATGTCAATATAATTGGACATTGTCTGAAAGCTTTGAAATTATAACTTCCTAAAGCAGTATGGGGAGAGAGAAGAACAAAGATGTAGAAACACCAAAGTGTAAGTTTTATAAGATGAAAACGATATTGTCTTCAAAGTAAGAGATTCTGGGAATTATATTATATTCCATCCAGATTTAATTTATAACAAATAACAAAACAAATAGGAAAAAGCTAATTAATTGGATGTATAAGGCTAAAGATTTGCTCATCTATAAAACCAAAAATCTGAATTAGTTGATCTCTAAGATACGTTTTGTTTCTAAAATGTCAAAATCAATTTAATGGGTTTTTGGATTATCTTCCCCAAGGAGCAAAATAGATGCACATTTGATGCAGTGCTGAACAAAGCCACCCTAGCATACATTAAAGTGGTTTGGATTTAAAGATGGTCTCAAATGTGGGTTCTAAAAATAATGGCCCCATAGTGGTAAAAACATCAGTGTGAAGGTATGTGTGGAAAGATTTGCTGCAGACAGACCAGTTGGCCCTGTTTTATGATGCCTTCAATGAGGTGGGAGCATCAGTGGTGATACTGCCTCCAACAACACCATCAGAGTGATCTTTAGTTAACAACATGAGTGGAGAAATCAAGAGCCTAGACTTACCCAGAAAACAGCAAAGTAACATTCATCCCAGAAAAGATATTTTGGACCACCATTCTATTGCATGTTAGTGGGAGAGAATGTTAGAAATTTTAAGATAAGTTAGAAAAATAAGGAATACTGTAAATTAGATTTGAATTTGATGGGCATTGCATTGTAACCTCAAAAACGTCCTATTCTGTATTTCTTTAAGCTGTCTGTATAAACAATCAGAGAGCCAGCAAGTGTAACCCATCCTTCTAACTTGGGTGATGAGAAATTATAATAATCCTAATTATATATAAATAGCAGAAGGAGGGAACAGTAAAGAAATAGTCAAATGAGTTGCCTAAGTCTTTAAGAGAAGTCTGCAATTCAGCTAATGACAACATGGGAGAAAACTACTGGAATTCCTAAAGAGGTGGTTATGATTTCCAGTGGCCAAATCCTAGAGCAAAGAAAAGAAATAAGGAAAAGATGTAGACTCTTAAGTAGATGGAAAATTCTGTATTTTCTAAAATGTATTTCTGAAGACCTTTGATGGGAACTTTAATAGCTACAGCTAAATTTTTAAGCAATATTAAAATTTAGGTATAGAGTCATTCTTTATCATTTCTGATTTCCAAAAATTTGTTAAAGGTATAATACTATATATTTTCAAAAAATATTTTAAAGTATTTGGTTTACTACTGACTTTGCTCCTTAGCAGTATGGTGTAAGTCATTTAACTGTTCTGAATCTCAGTTTTCTTGTCTATAAAATGGGGGTAAAAATCTCTTCTTCGAGGGGTTACTGGGAATATTCATTACATTCATATACATTAAATTACATACATAGCATCGTACTGGGTAACTGGCAGGAGTCCAATAAATAGTATAGGGGCATGCAGGTAGTGGCCTTGGTATGTGTTGGAGATTGAATCCTGTCCCCCACAAAAGGCATGTTCAGGACCCAGCCTTGGTCCTGTGGGTGTGAACCCATTTGTAAAGAGGACCTTTGAAGATACTATTAGTTAAGGTGTAGCCAAACTGAATGAGGATGGGCCTTAATCCAATAAAGCTGAATTCCTTATAAGCAAAGGAAATTGGCTACAGAAAGAGTAAGCCAAGGGGAGAAGCAAGAAGCTGAAGTCAACAGAACTGGGAAGAAAAGGGAGAACACACCACCACGTGCCCTGTCCGGTGACAGAAAAGCCAAGGACCAAAGATCATCAGCAGCCAGTCTCAGAATGCCACAGTCTTCAAGGAGAAAGCATTGCTTTGCTGATGACTCAGCTTTGGACTTCTAGCCTCTAAACTGTGGCCAATGAATTCCTGTTTATGGTACTTGTTTTAGCAGCTGGGAAACCAAAATAGTTTGTTAAACTCTACCCAGACTCTGCCATAATTTGCATATCTTATAAGAAATCTGCTTACAGAATCTTAATTTCAAAATCTGCAAAAATGGTGGGTAACTGTCAATTATATATATTTAGAACATTTGAGATTTTCAATGTGCTTATGAATATAAAATATCTTGGAAAAAATATTCCACTCAAATACAAATGCTTATTTGTTATTTCCCCCAGTTTTGTTGAATAAAAGCATCAGTTGTGACATCACATCATAATCTTGTCCATTTCTGTTTTATTGAATCTCTTTTATTGATTCAATGCATGTTTTGTGGTCTTTCTGGGTATAGGAGATGAACAGGCCAAACTGGAAATAAACAAAGCCAGGAATCTTAAGCAAGAGTGTAGAGAACTATTTACTCCCACTCCCTGAGGAATTTATGACCAGTAAGTTGTTCTCTAATGAGCACAGAATGAGAGCATTGCATCTTCTCTTAATTAGTTTGACAGATATTCATTTAAATTTGAAAAGATTCTCAGGCTTGGGACAGCAAAGGAAGGTCCTGAATTTATTTTGCGTCTTAATTCTGTTTTTGTTGTGGTGGCTATGGGGATTGTCAACATCTAAAGACGAATAAAGGCCGTGTCTTCATCCAGAGACTCCCCCATTTTCTATTTACAGCTGGCTACTAACCACCAGGCTTTTGGTTTGCAGCTGTGATGTCCAACACAAAGCACCAGCTTCTGCGAGAATACTGAGAATACTGTTGGGCCTGATTTCTATGAGGGATGGGTTTTGTTTTTACTTAGGCCTAATAAAGGAGAGAGTTTCAAGATGGGTGGGCCTTCAATAACTAGTTTTCTATCAGAATAAGTCACTGATTTGGGTGTCAGTGACCCAAGCTGATGAATTTACCAAACTATGAATTGTTTTCACTCTCAGTACTTAAAACCTCCATGGATATTAGGCTACCACGAGCCCTTGGTTTTCCATGGAAATGAGTAATCAGGAGGCCATACACACTCCCAAACCCTTTTCTCCAATAGTAACACTAACCTTTATCAAGGGTGTTAAAGTGTAGAACAGTGGTGAGTGATGAACTTTTCATGCTGTTTTTTTTTAATTGGGACTGAATTTTAAAGATTTTATTATCTTCAAACCCTTTTACTCCCTCCCTTTTTCTATATCACCATATTCATTTTTTTAAATTAGAGAAGTTGTAGGTTTACAGAAAAATTATGCATAAAATACATAAGGGATATATGATATCCCAGGGTATATGGGATATATATACCCTTCCTATTATTAACACTTTGCATTAATGTAGTGCATTTGTTATAATTGATGAAAGAATATTATTATAAGTATACCATTAACTATAGTCCATAGTTTACACTATGGTTCCTTGTTTCTGTTGTACAGTCCTGTGTTTGTTTTATTTTTATTCTAGTAACATATATACAACCCAAAATTTCCCCTTTTAACCACAATCAGGGAAGTGGCTGTGGCTCAATTGGTTAGGCTCCCATTTACCATATGGGAAGCCCCGGGTTCAACTCCTGGGGCCTCCTAGTGAAGGCAAAGCCAGCCTGCACGGCGTGGTGAGCGAGCTGGCGCAGCAAGATGACCCAACAAAGGGAGTCAAGCAGACACAGAAAAATGCACAGCACATGGACACAATGAGCACAAGCAGCAAGGGAGGTATAAATTAATTAATTAATTAATTAATCTTAAAAAAACATTCGTTCCAAAAAAAAAAAAAAAAAAAGAGTAAATAAACGGAGAGGTAGACTGCGTATGTGGTCCCTCCCCAAAAACACGGTATCGGTAAAGTTTCGGTTCTACCCAAATTGAGGGACAGATTCAATACAATCCCAAGTAAGATCCCAGCAGTTTCTCCTGAAACTAAGGAGGAGATGTTAAAACTCACATGGAAAGGAAAACAGCTTACAACAGCCAAAAATAAATAAATAAATAAATAAATACCCACATTCAAACACATAGTTCAGTGCTGTTAATTATGCTCACAATGTTGTGCTACCATCACCACCATTGGTTACCAAAGCTTTTTCCATCATGACAAATAGAAACTCTGTACAATTTAAGCATTAACTCCCCCTTCCCTACCCCTACCCAGGTCCCTGGTAATCTATATTCTAGTTTCTGATGCTGTGAATTTGCTTATTCTAATTATTTCATATCAGTGAAACTATACAATATTTGTCATAAACAATATTTGTCCTTTTGCATCTGGCTTATTTCACTCAACACGATGTTTTTAAGTTTCATTCATTTTGTTGCATGTATCAGAACTTCATTCCTTTTTATGGCTGAATAATAGTCCACTATATGTTTATACCACATTTTGTTCAGCATCAGTTGATGGACAATTGGGTTGCTTCCATCTTTTGGCAATTGTGACTAATGCCACTTAGAACATTGGTGTGTAAATGTCTGTTCGAGTCCTGCTTTCAATTCTTTTGGACATATACTAGAAGTGGGATTGCGGGGTCATATGGTAATTCTATTCTTAACTTTCTGAGGAACTACCAAACTGTCTTCTACAGCGGCTATACCATTTTACATTCTCACCAACAATGAACAAGTATTCCTATTTCTCTACATCCTCTCCAACACTTGTAATTTTCCATTTTTAAAAAATAGTAGTTATTCTAGTGGGTGTGAAAGTTATTCTATTGTGGTTTTGATTTGCATTTCCCTCATGGCTAATTATGTTGAGCCCATTTGTATATCTTCTTTGGAGAAATGTCTATTCAAGTTTTTTGCCCATTTTTAAATTGGGTTGTTTGTCTTTTTGACAACAACCCAATTATTGAGTTGTAGGATTTCTTTATAAATTCCAGATATTAAACCCTTATCAGACAGGTGGTTTTGAAATATTTTCTTCTGTTGTGCAGGTTGTCTTTTTACCTTTGTGATAAATCCTTTGATACACTAAAGTTTTTAATTTTGATGAAGTCCTCCTTATCTTTGGGTATAAAGTCTAAGAAACCAATTGCCTAACACAAGGTCCTGAAGATGCTTTCCTGTGCTTCCTTCTAGGAGTAGTACAGTTATGTTTCTTACACTTGGGTTTTTTGATCCATTTTGAGCTGAGTTTTGTATATGGTATGAGGTAGGAGTCTACTTTCATCCTTTTGCATATAGACATCCAATTTTTCCAGCACCATTTGTTGAAGAGACTATTCTTTCCCAATTATGTGGGCGTGGCACCCTTTTCAAAAGTCGGTTGACCTTAGATGTGAGAACTCTTATCATACATTAATCTATAGCTGTGCAGGCCCTGCACCGCAGACAGCACCCAGCTAAGGAGCACACAAGAGCTGAAGTGCAGCCCACGCTCACTTGCCTGGCTGCTTAGGCCCTGAGTGGTGCCTTTTCCTCATGCACACAAAGACCCTACATGGACTAGCTACTATCAGGAAAGGCCCAAACATAGACCGCCTTGGTAGGAAGGCGGAGCCCTTGCCTAATCTACCAAAACTAAACATTTAACTCTTGAGAGAGTTCATTCATTAGGTCAGTCTGGACCAGCTTTACTTTGGTGGAATGTGTCACCACTCCCTCTCTCCTCACCATCACCACTTTTCCTATTGCCTTAAAGCGGGTTCCTTTTGCTTTGTCAACTCATCTTAATGAAGATGGAACATAACATCTAACCCTGGGGTTCTTAACAAGGGGTCAATGAGCTTGAATTGAAATTCGAAAAAAACATTATTCTTGTGGGGACGTGTTGTGGTGGGTGTAATTTATTTATTAAATAATACACAGTATAGCGTGGACTTAGTAAAGGGTCCGTGGTTTTCACCTGACTGGCAGAAGAGTCCGTGGAACACAAAAGTTAAAAACCCCTGATCCAAGGATAGGTGTCTGGAATTTTAGTTTTGATTAAAAGAAAGAGAGGCAGAGATTTCAAAACACCTCCTGTTCTCTAAGTCCATCGACCCGGTCGTTAGAGTGTATCGTCTATGAGCCTTATTTGACCTATTGTGGCAGAGGTCCAAGCACAGTGTCAGGTCAGGATGATGGGGGGAAAGCTCCTGCCTTACACTCATTAGGGGAATATCCTTGAGCTAGTTACTTCACCTCTGAGTATCTGATTCCTCCTCTGTAAAATAAGGATAATAATGTGAGGATTAGGTGAGATAGTACAAGCAAAGTGCTTAACACTGTCCCCAGGTACAGCAGGGGTTCTCAAAATACTGGCCCTGGACCAGCACTGTCAGCACCACCCAGGACTTTGTTATAAATACAAATTCTCGGGCCCCAAATAAAACATTCAGGGGTGGGATCCAGCCCTTGAGTTCCAGCAAGCCCTCCAGATGGTTCTGATGTCCATCAAGTTTGTGAATAAACATTCTGCTGATTGGTGGCTACTATGATAAAAACTATTATTATTGATATTTATCGGTAAACTATAAGCAATGTTCAGTATAGTTTGACTTAAAGTATATTTCCTGATATTCTAATTTTTAAAAACTAGTGAGCCATATGTAGGAAAATCTTGCTAAGTGAATTGGGATTTACAATTAACCAGAACATCCCTCTTCCCCAACTATTTTACAATTAGGAAAGCTTGTTGATGTTTATGATTTCCTGATAGCTGAATGGAGAATGGTAGCCATTTCATTTCTGAAATACAAATTCAGGCTGATGAAGCCAAGTAATCATTTTTCCTGCTTCTCAGAACTTAATAGTCCATCGAGAATACTTTTAGAATCATGTTGATCATGTTTCCTCTGAAGAACACAGTCCTACTTTTTTTTTTTTAATGTGAAAAGCCAAATATATAAACTTATTTCCTTTCAAATGTCCTGTTTCAGAAATAGAACAAATGTTAAGAGCAGTGTAAGCAGGCAGGAAACCTCTGCCTACAGCAAGTCTCCACTACTTCCTAACCTTTAACTAAACAGTCAAAGTATAGAATTACATTATACTCACCCCATTATAGATTTTTTTTTTTTAAAGAGGTAACAGAGATTAAACCCAGGACCTCATACATGGGAAGCAGGTACTCAACCACTAAGATACATCCACTCCCCTCATTATAGATTTTGGTTGAGGTTAGTAACAGAAGAGACAACATGAAATTTACATTTTTTTGGTAGCTGCTACTGAACTGTAAATATCTAATTAGCCTCGAGTTTTTTGATTCTCAAACTTGTTTATAGGCAACTCTTCCCGTGTGATACCCATTTGGCTTTATGGAAGGTGAAGGGTGAAGGGCTTTGAAGAATTCCTCAGGCAGACAAGGAAAAGCATTTTCTGCAATGGGAAATTGAATTGCATTGTTTTCCTTTATAAAGGGCAATGAGGATATAATCTCAACTTGGCCATCATCTGTTAAATCAAAGCAAATAAGGTGGTTCCAGTCTTACCTCATTGTAAAATTGGGACAAAAGAGAACCACCATGCCAAAGAAAGCCACCCTCATTTCAGAAGATGTTATGGCATTTTGTGGAAAGGTTTTATTCTTTTATCAAAACCATAGCTGGGAAGTGGATATGGCTCAAGCGACTGAGCTCCTGCTTACCACATAGGAAGTATCAGGTTTGGTTTCCAGTGCCTCCTGGAGAAGATGAGCAAGACAGCTAGCTGGCACGATGGGCAGGTACAGCGAGCTGATGCAACAAGATGATGCAACAAGGAGACACAAAGAGGAGAGACAATGAGAGACACAACAAAGGAGGAAGCTGAGGTGGCTCAAGCAATTGAACACCTCTCTCCCACATGGGAGGTCCCAGATTTAGTTCTCGGTGCCTACCAAAGAGAAGATGAGCAGACACAGAGAGCACAGAGAGAATGGACAGAGAGCAGATAGCAAGCATAAAACAACAAGGGGGAAGGGAGAGTAAATAAATTAAAAATCTTAAAAAAGACAAAATATAGCTGTCCATTTTTTGTAATTTTGGCTTTCTGAAGAGGTGACCATAGGTTATGAATGTCATTTTCAGTAATCTTTCGTGGATGGTTTGAGGATTTTTCTGATTAAAAAAAAAAAAGAAGAGGAAGTTGAAGCACACACACACACACATCTGGGTTTTATTTTTAAATGCTATTAGCATTCCTGCAGAGGGAGCCTCCTGGTACTCCTCTCCAAGCCAAATCTCAGAGTCTGAGGTGAGTCAGGGAGTCTGTGTTGCTCCCCACCCAGCTGCAAGTCCTCACTGAGGAATGAGTCCTCCCCAGACCCTGCTAAGGGAGGGCTAGGATTCTGGCACTGGTGATATGTGAGGTACTTGCCTGCAAGTTCAGTAGCCCTTCTTCAAATGTGACACAGGAGGTTTAACTATCTCAACCTGTTTGTCCTCTACCATGAGTAGTAGTGGTGGTTGTGACAACTTGCTTGAAGAGTTATAGGAGGAGGATTTTTTAAAGTAATTTCTTGCTTCATCTTCTAAATTCCATTTACTTTGTGCTCCTCCTCTGTCTCAAAGTCCACGTTCCTGTTCTAATTATTTAACTTGGAGAGTGGGAACGATTTTTTTTTGTTGTTGCTCTTTTTACTCTGCAAGATGAATTGGTTTCAGTGGAATTCAAACGATCTTGTTTTGGTTATTTCTTATCGGGAATGCTAATTTTTTTTTTCTCTCTCTAAGAATGATAGCAGAGGTGAAGGGGCAAAAGAGAGGCACCTCTTTTGTGAGTCAATTTAGCAGAAGAGGAAATTGTAAGGTGATCTTAAATCAATCCTGGAAATATATTCAATGTTGCCACTTTGAAAGAACTGAGACTCCCAGTTTTTACCTACTAAAACTTCTCGTTGTACTTTAGGACAACTTCCTTAGTGTTTATATTTGCTCTCATTTGAAAAGAAGTTTTTAAAATCATAATGCCCTTGGGTTCTCACTAGGCTGGGTAAAAGGAGGTTCTTCAATATTTGCTGAGTGTGTACAGCACACCAGGAACTCTACAAAAGATACACGAAACATACCCAGCCTCTAGCTCCATCTGATGCAGAGAAACTTCCGCATAGGCACACCCTTTGCTGGTTCCAACTTTCAGAGTTTTTGGAGAATACCTCCTGGGAAGGGATGGTAACCTTCTTCACCCAGCATTTAGGTTATCAGCCATGGAATTGCATTTGTCCAACACAGGCACAGTCAGTCATGCATTGAATAAGGAGTATTTTTCTTCTCGGAATACTCTTGGAATGATGTATGCATTTTCCAAAAAGAGAAACTTGCTCAATCAAATTTCATTCTGATCCAAACACCTTACTTTTTTCCATCTCCTCCCCACCCCATTCTTGTAAAGCATGCATGTTTCTCTTTCTCTGCTCTAAACAGTCTCTGAGGGAATTCTGCAATTTGTTTTGGAGGTGTATTTTGCATTCAGATATAGCAGTGTCCACAATCATATTACATCAGAAGCAAGGGGTAACATTTTGTATTTACTTGTTCATCTTGCTTCTCTTAAGGCAGGATTTTCTAGTTAAATCTCTGGTTATTTAAGGTGATATTAGGTATAGAACTAATTTGTTTAACTAAACAAGAAAATATAAGTGGAAGCAGTGCTCATTTTATAAGAATCTTAAAACTTTATAGAGATAAACTGAAAACCTAATGGTCTGCTGACCAGTGAATTTTAATTACCTTTATAAATATTGCTATTGAATCCTAAGGCACAATATTGTGTGATGATAAGTAGCCTCTACAGGGCTTACAGTCAAGCTTAAAAGTGTTTTCTTCTGGCCATAGCTTTAGTTGTCTTCATGTTTTATACCAGTTGCAATTGTTATTAAATTTTACTTAAAAATAATTTAGTATAATAATGGCATCTATTTCAGGCAAGATTTAGTCACATGTCACAAATACTCTGAAAAGTACATTATAAATTTGGTTCTCCTTAAAAACAAGCACAATGGGAAGCGGAAGTGGCTCAAGTGATTGAGTTCCTGCCTACCACATGGGAGTTCCCCAGTTCAGTTCCCGGTGCCTCCTAAAGAAGATGAGCAAGACAGTGAGCTAGCGCGGCGAGCTGATGCAATGAGATGATGCAGCAAGAGACACAGGAAGAAAAGCATAATGAGAGACACAAACACAAGGAGTGGAGGTGGCTCAAGCGATTAGGCTTCTCCTTCCCATGTCCTGGGTTCGGTTCCCAGTGCCTCCCATAAAAAGATGAGCACACAACGAACAGACACAGTAAATGCAAACAACGAGGGGGTGGGGAGAAATAAATAAAATTTAAAAAGCACTAGTGAATAATCAACTAAGTTAGAGCCTGGTCCATGTAATATCAATCAACATAGCATCTTGTGAGGTAGGTAAATGCCAAATCAATGGACTTGTAAGTTTTACAATAAAACGAGAGAGAAGGAAGAACTCCCAACATATGAAATTGGAAGGGGCATGGTAGGAAAGGTAGTACAATGTTCCTCCCTAAACTCCCCTATCCCCACCCTACCACTCTGTCCAATGCAGGAAACTTTTCTACAATATATAGGACAGATGTTCACCCAGCCTCTCCTTGAATAGTTTCAGAGTCAAGGAGCTCATTAATTGACAAGGCAGCCTCTTCCCACCCCCACCCCACAGGCTCTAATTGTTAGAAAGTTGAAACTGTAAGTCCTCAACTCTCTGCTGAAGAGTAACCACTGACTATACTCCTTAATAAGGCACACTATTATTTTATGCTGTCAATTTTTATGAACAGATGAGCATAGATCACGTAAAGGCTTTACCATGGGCTATCAATATTTTAGTGAATTGTTGTGTTGCAAGGAGTCAAGTACCAAAATTATACAAGAAAAGTCTTTGTGCTTTGTACTAGCATTTTTTCCTCCCATTGCTTTGATAAAAATCCTTTAGGTGGTCTGGGAACTTAATACGGAAGGACAGATTGGCATAAAGCTTACAAAACTCAGATGGGACTTTGATGGAAGTCACCCATTCTGACCTGAACCTTTATGGGTCCTCTTGTTATACAGTAATGGCAAGGAAGAGGGCCATCCTTAGGTTCAAGTAAAGGGTATAGCCGAGAGCGGGGCTGGGAAAAGTAGTCAGTCATTCCGTCACAGCTTTTGTTGGCCATGCTGTGTCTTCAACCTCACTACTAAGGAAATGGGATCAAGAACAGCATGCTATCACTCTTGTTCAGCAAGCCACTAGGCCATATATATAGTCATGGGACTAGAAGACCAATTCCAATATTTTACAGATAGGTAAACAGATTTAATGGTCATTGACAGAATGTCTCCCAGGCTTGAAAACTTAAATGGATATAGAACCAAGAAAGAAACCCAAATGAATGAAGTGGGCAAGGTACAAAATATGAATGACTTCCTAACCAAGAATCCAATGTGGAGTGGAGGGGATGGGATCAGATGGAAAGCTCATGCTTCATCTAAAGGGGACAGCTGCTTTTCAACTCCAGCATGTTATCCTTATGAAGGAATGCAGACCCAGTGTTGCCAGAAATCTGGATTTTTATGTGAAAGGTCCAAAATGTTTAAATGTTCAAATTGAAAATATTGTGTGGACTAACACAGTTCAGGCCAGCCAGAACAAGCCTGTGAGCCAAATTCTGTTTGCAGACGCTAGTCTAGGGTTAGGGAAGCTCATGGGCATTAAAGAGCAAGACACAGGCAGAATAAGCAGGACAATGGCAGGAACACAGGAGACCACAGAAATGTCAAGCACATTTGAAGACATGCCTAAACTTTTGGTGTTTGGAACTTTTTGAATTTTTCTCTTTCCTGGAAAAGTTCCTCTACTTAGTGCATATGCAAATACCACCCTCAACTGAAAGTGTAGCTTATGGATTTGAAATCAATGCTCTCAAGTCTTATGTGACATGGTGACTGATTAGTCACCTGTACTTTTGACTGACTTATGCTCTTCAGAGGATCAGATTGGAGAGGTGCCTGACCGCAACGCAGGGGGAGTTCGGTCCTGATTTGAAATGAATGATCTATGCCAACTGATACTAAAAATTCAGTATGTTTCTACTTAAGAGAAGCTGCTAGAGGAATGCAGCTTTTGTGCCTCTCCCCATTTATCATGGTGTTTACAAATCCTGTTTGAAGTTGAAAGTAAATCATCATCCTGCTATTTAATGGCTGTTTTACAGCTAAGAATTTTAGAGGTGATTTAGCTGGTGCCCATCATGGGAGAGTCACATTAGGGGGTGAAGGGAAATAGGCCAGGCCTATGGCATGTACAATACATAATCTAGGAAATGTGCTAATGGCCAAATCCTGAGAAAGGGAAGCCTTTTTCCTTTGGATAATTATTATCCAGTTGAATGGCATTGCTATATAAAATGCAGAGGGATTTCATAATTAGCTGGGATTTGTAGTTTTGATCAGATGATAGACCCAAAGAACAGTTTAGTCGTTAGCTTCAGATATACATTTAAAATGTGAGAGGGACATCAAGTGAGGAAGAAAAACATTTCGCTTCATGGAACGTCAGGCTAATCTAACTTGCAAACTTCGTGGTCTTCACATCTGGGGATATTTATCCTAGAGTGGAGACATCTCAGAGGGGCTATATCTGCCTTTCAATACTTGAAAAGACCACTATGTGAAAACAGGATTAGACCCCAGAGGGCAGAATTAAGAGCAATGGGTGGAAGGTAAAGGAAGGCAGAAGTCAGGCTGACAATTGGAAGAATTTTCTAGCAATTTGAGTTTTCTCAAAATAGAAGAGACTTTAGATCAGGGATGAACAGCTTGGTGACAGATGTTCTAAAAGAGAGTCAAGCATCATTTAGGGGTTAGTAAGATTAAAATTAAGTTCCTGTTCTTATCTAACCTTGAGATTCTGTGATTCTAATTACCAGGCTTGGAATCTTGAGAGGCTCAGCCCTCCTGCGTTTCCTGCTTCCTGATCATAAATAATGTTTTAAAAACATAATTTGCCTTCTTTTCTGCCAGTTGGGTTTCTTCCGGGCAGAAGTAAAAAATAAAAGATAGGAAGTTAAACAGGTGATATAACTGATATGAAAAGTGAGGAAATCTCAGAAGTCAAAGTTAAGTGGATGTTTACTTAACACTCACCGTATTTCACATTTGAAAACTGATTCAAAGTAGTTTTTATTTTTCAAAACTAGTGTTATCAGTAGTGGTTAAGAGCACAGGCTCTGGAACCAGATTGCCTGGGTTCAACTCCTCGCTTGTCTTAGACTAGACTTTGGGCAAGTTCCTTAACCTCTTAGTGCCTCAGTCACATCTGTAAAATGGAGCTAATGATAGTACCTTCCTCATAGACATAGGATGAGGGTGCATAAAACATTTAGAACTGAGTATGTTAAATAACAGGGGTTCAATAAGACTAGCTGTTGTGGTCATTTTTTTGTTATGGAATGAATTATGTGTCGTTCCCACCCCCCATATATATATATGTTTAAGTCCTAACACCCATTTCTGTGAATGTGACTTTATTTGGAAATAGGGTCTTTGAAGATGTTATTAGTTAAGATGAGGCCAAACTGGTTTTTAGAGTGGGCCCTAATCCAATATGAACGATGTCCTTCTAAGAAGAGAAGAATTAGACACAGACACATAGGAGAGAGGACAACACCATGTGATGACGAAGGCGGAGAACACCGTGGACTGCTGGAAGCCACTGCCAGCAGGCAGGAGAGGGGTAAGGAATAGACTCTTCCCTACAGGCTTCAGAGGAAGCAGGGCCCTGCCTGCACCTTGATTTTGGACTTCCAGCCTCCAGAACTGTGAGATGATAAATTTCCATTGTTTTAAGCCACCTACTTTGTGGAACTTTGTTAACGGCACCCTAGGAAACAAAGACAATGCATCATCATCGTTGTTGTTGTTACTATTATTATTATTATTATTATTATTATTATTATTGTCATGTAGTGGAATGATAGCTTATGTTTATAGAGCCCACCTCATGGACTAAATTTTGCTTATATTTTATCCCCCTGAGGAAGGTATTTAATTCAAATAATGGAATATGTTGGTGTTTGAATGATATGTAAATATTTTAACTGAATTGTTTTTCCTGTCCAAGTTGGTGAATTATGAAAACTTTTTTTTTTCAAACAAATCAATTTTATTGATACCTGTTAATAAAGCATACAATCCATCCAAAGTGTACAATCAATGGCATCTGGTATGTGATTACATAGTTGTGCATTCATCACTTCAATCTTTATTAAAGCATTTTCATTACTTCAATAATAATAATAATAAAAAAAAAACAGAAAAAAACAAAAGAACAAATAACAAGAAAATTCACCTCTCAATCTGTCTATGATTCTCCTGCTGTACATAGCTGTTATTTCTGGCTATTCTTGCATACTTATTCATTTATTTATTAAACAGTTTTATTGAGATATATTCACATACCATGTGATCTATCCAAAGAGTATAATCAATGGCTTATTTATTTATTTATTTTAAAGTTTAAATTGGAGAATTACAGGGCAAACTGATCCCCCCCGCCATGGCTCCCTTGTCTGTTTGCTTATTCTCTGCTCATTTTTTCTTTAGGAGGCACCGAACCCAGGACCTCCCACGTGGGAGGTGGGCACTGAACTTCTTGAGCCACACCTGCTCCCTGCACATTTGTTTTTGCTCCTTGTCTGCTCATTGTTTTTGCTCATTGTCTGCTTGTTGTTTGTTTGTCTTCTTTGGGAGGCACCGGGAACCAAACCCGGGACCTCCCATGCTGTAGGCAGGTGCCCAACTGCTTGAGCCACATCCACTTCCTGAACACCAGAAAAGTAGATTCACTACAAGAGCAATTCAGGTCACAGACAACATCGTAGATATCCTACTCACCCTCAAAATGGTGCTAAATTGAAGACTGTTAGATTTTGCACTTAAAGTATGATTTTTTTCAAAATTTCAAAAATGATCTGTTTTGATCACTTAATCTGGAGAGTTAAGATAAAGTTCATATCCAATTTTTCTAGAGTTTATCTTTAAAATATATCATATCAGAAAAAAATTTTTAAATATATATGTAACAATCTCAGGTGACTATTAAAAATAATGTTCATTTCAATTCAGAAAATATTCATCAAATATACACCATAGTAAAATTCAAATTCTGCCCTAAAGGGGTAAAGAGACATACAAACATATTAAAATTGCACTAAAACACAGAATATGACCAGTAAGAGAAGTGCTAAAGAAGTTTAGTGGAGATGGATCAGAAAAGTTTTTATAAAAGAGGCAGCATTAGGGATGGCTTTTGATGGATGGATAGGATTCCAAGTGGAGATCATTGGAGAGAGAGAAGGAAGGATTCTTGGTGAAGAGCACAGCATGAACAGAGATGAGAAGGCAGAGAATTATTAACAAGTAGGGGTTCAGCCTGACTAAACACAGGGTACATGTGAAGGGATGGTAGGAAATAGATTTGGAAAAGTAATAATGTGAGGAGAGGCCACTTCAGGATGTGAAGTCTGGACTTGCATGAAGAGAGCTCATTGTTAGGAGCCATTAAAAGTTTTTGAGGGGGAAGCGGCTGTGGCTCAATAAGTAGGGCTCCCGTTTACCATATGGGAGGCCCCAGGTTCGGTTCCCGGGGCCTCCTGGTGAAGGCAAGCCCGCCCGCACGGCATGGTTAGCTGACCCAGTGAGCACAAGCAGCAAGGGGGGGATAAATGAATAAATAAATAAAATCTTAAAAAAAAAAAGAAAAAGTTTTTGAGGGAGCAGATATAGCTCAAGTGGTTGAGCGCCTGCTTCCCATGTACATGGTCTCGGGTTCAATCCTCGGCACCTCCTAAAAACACGAACAAACAAACAAGTGAAAAAGCCAACTCTCATTGGGGAGCACATGTAGCTCAGTGGTTGAATGCCTGCTTCCCGTGTGGAAGGTCTTGGGTTCAATCCCTGGTACCTCCTAAAAAAAAATAGTTTTTGAGTAAGAGAATGGCATAATCAGATCTCTGATTTAGGAAAATGTATCTGGAAAAAAATGTGAGGAAAAAAATTAGACATGGGAATCTCAGCTCAATCACATAGTGGCTGTGAAGATTCTGTTTCCCCATCTGTAAAATAGGAGCAATGACATTATTTATCTCATATGTGTACTTTTAGAATGAATTGAGAACCATATGCGAAGCAGTCAGCACTGTGCCAGGCAAGTCTTAAATATGCAATAAATATTAGCTAATACTTTTATGGTAGGAGAAATACAGGTAATAGTTTAGGGGATAGGTAATGAAGACCTGAATTAGGGTGGTGGTAGTAGGAGTTAAATGGAGGCGATGGTCAGGACAGGGCAGTGGACTTGAAGAAACAATAGGTTTTGACCAATTATTTGTGAGGGATGTTTGCAACCTGTTGACTTGTGGAATTGTGATGTCATTCATAGAAATGGGCAATTCAGGAAGATGATCTAGGACTTTTTTGTCTGGGAGAGGATGATAATGATGATTTTAGTCTTGCTCAGGTTTTAGACTCTGCTGGTGAGATGTCCAACAGGCAACTAGAAATACAGAACAAAGCCTGGGAGAGCATTTGAAGGAGATACAGGTTTGGGAATGATCTACATACAGATACATATAGACTGTTAAAGACAAGAGAATGCGTGAGCTTCCCGAGGAAGGAGCAGAAGCAGCCAGGAGAGGAGACCTTGTACTTAATGACTTATGGAGGAGTAATAAGAGCATGCTGCTCTGAAAGGCGAGGGAAGAGAGTGTGACGGGGAGGGAATGATAAACAATGCCAGCATTGAATAGAGGACAGGAAGATGGACACTGAGAAGAGGCAGCCAGATTTGGCAATTGAATTGGAGCATGTTGGACAACCATGAACTCCAAAACCCAGCTGCAGGGAGTTAATAAATCTAAGTGGAAGATAAGGGGGCAGAGGCAGGTAGGGCAGAGGGCTCTTCAGGGATGTCCAGCTGTGCAGGCAGTGAGAGGATAGGGGTGTGGGGTCTTCAGGCTGAGAGACCCCACCTGGGTAACTCTTAGGCTTTCATCTTAGCCCAGAGACATTTTGTCGCTCTTTAATTGACCTTTTAAATCATTCAACAGTCACTTCATCCCAGAAGCAGATGAAAGAATAAAAAGGCACTTTTCCCTGGTCAGCCTTCTGGCCTCATAGCTGAGGTTCTGCCAGGGGAAAGCATCTTCTCAGCCATTATGTGATCTGAAGGGACTAGGATGATCCAAATTAAAATCCTCAAGCATTCAGCCCTTTGTGAAAACACAAAGTAGCCCCTTAATAATGGAAAGAGTCCAGAGAAGTGAAGCTGACTTCAGTGGGATTTATGTGGTTTTCTCCTGTGCTTTTCTGTTTCCATCTCCAAGAGCCTCTTATTGCCAAGTATTTAAACAACAAAAATGCCTCCTATCAGTCAAGGGCAGAATCTCAGGACCACAGAAAGCCTCACACTCAGCTAACACCAGTCACCAGGTAATTAATTACCAGATCACAAATGCCTGCCCAAGAGAATTGACTGTTACACAATCCCTGGCCAGAGCTGCAAACTTGCCTGACGATGTTAGGCTGACTCTCCCAAAGGGTCACTTCAGAAAAGTTTAACTGAATTACCCTGGATTTAGAGAAGACACAAACAATACAAGGAAGGATTTCTGATAAGGATTATTTTGATTCCCAAACTACCATCTTTGCACCAAAGCAAATTCTTCAGTTTTGGGATCTTAGAGGTTATTTATTATATAATAGTTTGAGATGAAGTTTTATTTTCTTTTCTCCATTCTTTCTTCATTTAGTGTATTAATTAATTTTTAAAAATTAGATCATTTGTGGGTTTACAGAAAACTCATGCAGAAAATACAAAGTTCCGATATATGCTCCCCCACCACATGCACACACATGCACAGTTTTCCCTATATTAACAATTTCCATTAGCCCCTATATTCTACTTTCCAACTACATGAATTGCTTATTCTAATTATGTCATATCAGTGAGATCATACAATATTTGTCCTATTGTGTCTGGCTAATTTTACTCAACACGATGTCCTCAAGGTTCATTCATATTGTTGCAACTATCAAGACTCCATTCCTTTTTATGGCTGAATAATATTCCACCATATGTTTATATCACATTTTGTTTATACATTTATCAGTTGATGGACACTTGGGTTGCTTCTATCTTGTGGCAATTTGAATAATGCTGCTATGAACATCGGTTGGCAAATATCTGCTTGAGTCCCTGCTTTCAATTCTTATGGGTATATACTTAGAGGTGGGATCATAGGGTATTTCTCTACTTAACTTTCTGAGGAACCACCAAACTGTTTTCCACAGTGGCTACACCATTTTATATTCCTACCAACAATGCACAAGTGTTTCTATTTTTCTATATGCTCTCCAACACATTTATTTTCCATTTTTTGATAGTAGCCATTTTAGTGGGTTTGAAACGGTATCTCATTGTGGTTTTAATGTGTGTTTCCCTAATACTAATGATGTTGAGCATGTTTTCATGGGCTAATTGGCCATGTGCATATCTTCTTTGGAAAAATGCCTATTCAAGTCTTTTGCCCATTTTTAAACTAGGTTGTTTGTCTTTCTGTTGTTAAACTGTGGGTTTCTTTATGTATTCTGGATGTTAAACACTTTTTGGATATGTGGTTTCCAAATATTTTCCCCCATTGTGTAGTTTGTCTTTTTACTTTCATGATGAAGTCCTTTGAGGCACAGAAGTTTTTTTGATGAGGTCCCATTTATCTTTTTTTTCTTTTGTTGTGCTTTGGGTATAGAGTCTAAGGACCCATTGTCTAAGGTCCTAAAGATGCTTCCCCATGTTTTCTTCTTGGTATTTTATATTTCTGTTTCTTAAACTAAGGTCTTTGATCCATTTCGAGCTGATTTTTTTGTATGTGGTGTGAGGTAGGGGTCCACCTTCATTCTTTTGCATATGGAGATCTAGTTTTTCCAGCACTATTTATTGAAGGGACTATTCTTTCCCAATTGAGTGGACTGGGAATCGTTGTCAAAAATCAGTTCATCTTCCTAGGGAACTTTGCAACTAGGCTAGGTCCTCAGCCTACAAAGTCTATCAGCAAAGGTCTGGGGCATCTTTGTCAAGGGGAGGAGACTCTCCTCCTTGCCCCTGCACAGTATCCCCAAATGAATCCTCATATCTCAATATCATTCCCTCTGAGGCATGGCATGCAGTTAAAGCTCTTGGAATAAACAGTGAGGTGATTGGGTGGTAGAGGACAACTGGATTAAACTGAGTATTCCTCATCTTCTATGTGATAGGGGGACACTCATGAATCTGACCTCCACTTTCTTTGTGCAACTGTCCTTCTGGATTCCTGAACTGGAATAGGAGTAGGGAAGAGTTTAGGGAAATAGCAAAAGTGCCTTTAAAAACGTTGTCAAAGCCCTGAATGTCTCTTTCTCCTACTGAGTGATGGAAAGAGTAGGCCTTTCACAAACCTGGGAGTGGGCAAAGTGATGTGGGCAGGAGTGTTTCTATATGCGTATTCATCTCTTAGCTGTCAGGGAGACCTTTGTAACTATTTCAAAAAACTTAAAAAAAAAAATTAGAAAAAAAAAATACAATTGACCACACATATAGATTCCATTGATCTATATGTCTGTCCTTGTGCCAGTACCATGCTGTTTTGTTTTTTCTTTTTTGAGTATACATTTTTTTAATTTCAAAGTTTTAAAGAATAGTCATGCATCTCACACAGGATGCCCATACATCACTCCACCACCAACACCTTACATTGTTGTGACACAGTTGTTACAAATGATGAAAGAACATTTTCATAATATTACTGCTATATATAGTCTATAGTTTACATTTGGTGTATTTTTCCCACAAACCATCCTATTATTAACACCATGTCAGTACCATGCTGTTTTGATTACTGTGGCTTTGTAAAAGTTTTCAGATCAGGAAGTATAAGTCCTCCAACTTTGTTCTTCTTTTTCAAAATGGCTTTGGCTATACAGGGCCCCTTACCCTTCTATTTAAATTTGATGATTGGCTTCTCCATTTCTTTGGGTTTAGTTTGCTGTTCTTTTTCTAGATCCTCCAGTTGTGAGATCAGGTCTCTGACTTGAGGTCTTTCTTCTTTTTTAATGTAAGCATTTAGAGCTATAAATTTTCCTCTCAGCACTGTCTTTGCTACATCCCGTAGTTTTGTATGCTGTGTTTTCATTTTCATTTGCCTCAAGACACTTCCTAAAATTTCCCTTGTGACTTCTTTTTTGACCCATGGGTTGTTTAAAAGCGCATTGTTTAGTCAGAATCTAGAATATAGTTTACTGGGGATTGGGGTGGGGGTAGGGAAAGGGAAGTTAAGGCTTTAAATGTTTGTACTTCCTCTTTGGAACAATGGAGATGTTTTGGTAATGGATGTTGGTGATGGTAGCACAACATTGTGAATATAATGAACAGTATTAAAATTTATATTTGAATGTGGTTAAAAAGGGGAAATATTAGGTTGTTTATGGTAATAGAATAAAATTTTTAAAAAAATTCATGGAACTGCACTACATAAACAGCAATCTCCAAGTTAAACCATGGATTATAGTTAATAGTACAATAATAAAAATGCTTTCATTAATCGTAACAAATGTGCCCCACCAATGGAAGTTGTTAATAATAGTGTTATATGGGAATTCTGTATTTTATGCATGATTGTTCTGTAAACCTACAACTTGTCTAATAATAATTTAAAAAGTGTTTAATTTCCAAATATTTGTGAATTTTCCATTTCTCCCTCTGTTTTTGATTTCTATCTTTATTCCATTTTGGTCAGAGAAGATAGATCGTATGATTTCAATATTTTTATATTTATCAAGACTTGTGATCAAACATGTGGTCTATCCTGGAGAATAATCCATGTGTACTAGAGAAGAATGCTGATGCTGTTGATGAAGTGTTCTATATATGTCTGTTAGGTCTAGTTGGTTTATAGTATCATTCAACTCTTTTATTTCCTTTTGATTTTCTGTAGATGTTCTATGCATTATTGAAAGTGGTATATTAAAACCTCCCACTATCAACAGAGAACCGTCAATTTCTCCCTTGAACTCTGTAAATATTTGCTTCATATATTTTGGGGTTCTGTGGTTAGGTGCATATATATTTATAATTATTATCTTCTTATTGAATTAACCCCTTTATCAGTATATAGTGAACTTCTTTGTCCCTCATAACAGTTTGTGACTTAAAGTCTATTTTATCTGATATTAGTATAGCTACCCAAGCTATCTTTTGTTTACTATTTACATTGTATATTGTTCTCCATCCTTTTACTTTCAACCTACTTATGTCTTTGAATTTAAAGTGAGTCTCTTATAAACAGCATGTGGTTGGGTCGTGTCTTTTTTATCCATTCTGCCAGTCTCTGCCTTTTGACTGGAGAGTTTAATCTATTTACTTTATTTTTTAAAACAAATCAATTTTATTAATGCATGTTAATAAAGCATAAATGCATCCAAAGTGTACAATCAATGGTATTCGGTATAATCACATAGTTATGCATTCATCACTCCAATCATTTTTAGAGCATTTCATTATTCTAGTAATAATAATAATACTAAAAAACAAAAATCAACCAAACAAACAAACAAAACTCATCACCTCTCAATCTCTCTATGCTTCCCCTGCCATATGTAGTTGCTGTTCTGTTTCCTTCTCTCTAGTTTATTTGTATTTATGTTTTGTAAAAACAGTCTTACATATACAATATCATCCATATTCATATTTTACATGAGGTTTCACTATGTTATACAGTCCCATGTTACATTTTTTAGCTTTCCATCTAGTAATATAAATATCCTTGGACTTTCCCTTTCAACACTGCCATACCCTTATAATAGCTCTGCTAGTCACAAACAGCATGATGTGCTCTCACCATTTCCATTCATTTCCAAAGATTTACAACCAACCTTTAAACCAATTCTGCACAGATTAACCATCAGCTTTCCATTCCCTGCCCTTCTATTTTCTGGTGACCTATATTCTAATTATTAATTCCATGAATTTACACAATATGTTTAGTTCATATTAGTACAATCATACAGTATTTGTCTTTTTGTGCCTGGCTTGCTTCACTCAATGTAATGTCCTCCAGGTGCAACCATGTTGTCATATGCTTCACGACTTCATTTCTTCTTACTGCTGCATGATAGTCCATCGTGAGTATACACCACAGTTTGTTTATCCTTTCATCAGTTGGTGGACACCTGGGTTATTTCCAACTTTTGGCTATCGTGAATAATGCCACTATGAACATCAGTGTGCAGATGTCTATTCATGTCACTGCTCTCAGTTCTTCTGGGTATATACCTAGCAATGGTATACCCAGGTCTCATGACAAGCCTATATTCAACTTCCTTAGAACTGCCAAACAGTCCTCTATAGTGGCTGCACCATTCTACATTCCGACCAACAGTGAATAAGTGTTCCTATCTCTCCACAATCTCTCCAATATTTACAGTTTTCTGACTTTTTAATAGTGGTCAGTCTAATAAGTGTTAAATGATACCTTGTAGTTTTGATTTTCATTTCCCTTATCATTAGTGATGTTGAACATTTTTCCATGTGTTTTTTCACCATTTGTATTTCTTCCCTGGACAATTGTCTTTTGCCCATTTTTAAAAATATATCATGAATATTAAACCCTTTTCGGATATGTGATTGCCAAATATTTTCTCTCGTTGAGTTGGCTGCCTTTTCACTCTTTTGACCAAGTCCTTTGAGGTGCAAAAGTGTTTAATTTTGAGGAGGTCCCATTTGTCTATTTTTCCTTTGTTACTTGTGCTTTGGGTATAATGTTTAAGAAATGACCTCCTACCACTAGATCTTGAAGATGTTTTAGTACATTTTCTTCTAAGAGTTTTATGGTTGTTGCTTTTATTTTGGTTCCTTGATCTATTCTGAGTTAATTTTTGTATAAGGTGTGATATAGGGGTCTTCTTTCTTTCTTTTGGATATGGATATCCAGTTTTCCCAGCACCATTTTTGAATAGACTGTCCTTGTCCATCTGGGTGGTCTTAACAGCCTTGTCAAAAATCACTAGACTGTACATGTAAGGGTCTATTTCTGAGTTCTCAATTCAGTTCTGTTGGTCAATTTGTCTGTCTTTATGCCAGTACCATGCTGTTTTTACCATATAGCTAAGTAAAATGTTTTAAAGTCAGGAAGTGAGAGTCTTCCAACTTCGTTCTATTTTTAAAGACATTTTTTGGCTATTCAGATTTGTATTGTGACCCAACATATGGTCTATCTTGGAGAAGAATCAGTGATCAATTGAAAAGAATGTATAACCTGCTCTTTTGGGGGTGCAATACTCTATAGATATCTGTTAGGTCTAGTTCATTTATCATATTACTCAATTTTCTGTTTATTTATCCTCAGTCTGATGTTCTAATACTGAGAGTGGTATATTGACATCTCCCACTACTGTTTTAGAGACATCTATTTCTCCCTTCAACTTTACCAGCATGTGCCTCATGTATCTAGGGGCACTGAGGTCAGGTGCATAAATAGTTAGTATAGTTATTTCTTCTTGGTGAATTGCCCCTTTTATTAATATATAATGACCTTCTTCATCCTTATAACAGTTTTGCATTTAAAATCAATTTTGTCCTATATTAGTATCACTACTCCAGTTCTTTTTTGGTTGCTATTTGCATGGAAGATATTTTTCCAAACTTTCACTTTTAACCTGGTTGTATCCTTATGTCTGAGGTGAGTTTCTTGTAGACAACAATATAGATGGTTTATATCCTATTGGTCTATGTCTTTTGATTGGGGAGTTCAAGCCATTAACATTCAATATTATTACTGTAAAGGCGTTACTTACTTCATCCATTTTGTCCTTTGGCTTTCTGTTGTCATATCATACTATTGTCTGTCTTTTTACCCTTTAATTTACCTTTCCTAATAATCTTCATTTCTATACTTTTCTCCAAGTCTCTCACCCTTGTTTTTTTTTTTTTTTTTCCTTTCAGGCTGCAGCACTCACTTTAGTATCTCTTGTAGTTCTGGTCTTTTGTAGTTCTGGTAGCAGTTTGACATTATTTATGAATTCCACAAAAGATATTTGATTATGTTTATAAACGGGTATGTTCCTCTGTGTGTAATACCCTTTGATTGTATTAGATTCAGCTGAGATGCCTTTGATTAAATTACGTTAAGATTAGGGCTTTGATTCAACCATGTCATTAGGGCGACTCAGTTTGAATCCTTGCCCCCTTTGTGAGCTACATAAACGGACACTCAATCAAGGACACACAGAAGTAGATATGCAGAGAAGATACACAGAGGAAGAGAGACAGCCCCATAGACATGGCAGAGGCCCTGGGAAAAGAGATGAGCCATTCACCTGATAGTTCACAGCTGACCTTGTGAAGAGAATAGAGCAGCTGAGCATGGAAAAAAACAAGACCTCCAGTCTACAGCTGAGATCAGAAGGAGCTGGGACCATGGAGTCTTAACAGGAAAGAGGAAGGCTAAATGCTCTCAGACATCGCCTGCCATCATGTTTCAAAACATGGTTACAGGGAAGCGGCTTTGGCTCAATTGGTTGGGCTCCCATTTACCATATGGGAGGCCCTGGGTTCGATTCCCGGGGCCTCCTGGTGAAGGCAAGCTGGCCCACGTGGTGCGGTTTGTTGATGGACCATGCGGTGTGGTGAGCTGCCGCAGCAAGATGACACAACAAAAGAGAGACAAGTAGACACAGAAAAACACAAAGCAAATAGACACAGTGCGCACAAGCAGCAAGGGGAGGACAAATAAATAAAAATAAATCTTAAAAAAAAAACAAAAACATGGTTACAGACTTTGGTGAGGAAGTAACCTTGAGTTGTACTCTTTAGGGCCTTGTAACTGTAAGCCTTTACCACAAATAAATAACCTTTAGTTAGAATAGAATAACAGATTTCTAGTATTTTTCATCCGCACCCCTTTGGCTGACTAATTACACATACTCTCTCCATTTTTATTTGTCTGTGAAGGCTTTGAATTCATTTTTGAAGGACAGTTTTTCTAGATACAGAATTCTTGGCTGGCAGTTTTTCTCTTTCAGAACCTTTAATGTATCATACCCTGCCTTCTCGCCTCCATGGTTTGTGATGAGAAGTTGATAATTAATCTTATTGAGGTTCCCTTGTATGTGATACTTTGCTTTTCTCTTGCTGCTTTCAGAATCCTCTCTTTATCTTTGATATTTCTCATTCTGAATAGTAGGTGTCTCAGGTTAAGTCTATTCAGATTTATTCTGTTTCGGGTGTGTTGTCCTTCTTGGATATTGATATTTATATCTTTCACAAGTGTTTTGAAGTTTTCAGTTATTTTTTTCCTCAAATATTCTTTCTGCCCCTTTACCATTCTCTTCTCCTTCTGAGACTCCAACAATGCATATATTTGTGTTTTACGTTGTCATTCAATTCCCTGAGACCCTGTTTCATTTTTTTCCATTCTCCTTTCTTTCTGTTCTCCTGTCTTTTCTAATTCAAATGTTTTGTATTCAAACTCACTAATTCTGTCTGCAGGCCATTAAAATCTGCTCTTCTGTTCCTCTAATGTATTTTTAATCTCATCCATCATTTCTTTCATTCCCATAAGGTGTGTTATTTTTCTTTGTAGGCTTTCAAATTGTTTTTTATGCTCACCCAGTGTCTCCTTAATACCCTTTATCTCTTTAGTCATATTTTCTTTCAAGTCTTTAAATTGATTTAGGAGATTTGTATGATTATCATTGATTAATTATCTTATATCTTATATCTCTTCAGGATGTTTGGTTTGTTCCTTTGGCTGGGCCATCTTCTTCCTGTTTCCTAGTATGGCTTATAATTTTTGGCTGATGTCTAGGCACCTGAATATGTTGGTGAAATTACTCTGATGGCCAATTTCTCCCTCTTGCCTATTTCTTTTTTCACAGCTCTTTTTTGATATGTGGTTCATCTTATTCTGTCTTTAAAATTGCCCAGCATAAGTTGTCAAAATTGTGCCAGGGACTCACTAATTAGGAGCAGATTTTCTTCCAGGAGTTAAGAGTACAGAGAGAACCAAAAGTAGTTTTTGTCTATGCAATTTCCAGTCCGGCCAGCAGATGGCACTCATTGATACAACTTTCCACAGAGACGTTTCTTTCAGTCTCTGTTTTCCTGTGTTTTGGTCTGGCCAGAGCGAGACTCAAAGTGGGCTCTGCTGGCCAAAGTCACTGAAGAGAAGCCCCCTGACTCCCTCTCCCTTTTACCTTGTAACAGCTGACAGGGAGGCTCCCAGTCATCTGCAGTGAGCTAGGTTTTGTTTTTTTTTAAGATTTGTTTGTTTGTTTATTTATTTATTTATTTATTTATTTATTTATTTATTTATTTACTTATTTATTATTTCTGCCCCCATCTCATTGTTTTGTGCTCACTGTCTGCTCTCTGTGTGTTCTTCTGTTTCTGCTTGTCTTTTCTTTAGATGGCACCGGGAACTGATCCTGGGACCTTCCGGAATGGAGAGAGGCTGCTCAACCTCTTGTGCCACATCAAGATAGGGGTTTTACCCCACCTTAATATCTTGGGGGTGGGGAAGGGGAATCCTTCCCAACCACCACTGTGGTTTGTTGATTCACATTTGTTGTTTTGGGTTCTTCATCTCTCTGTTCCTTACCCTCCTGGGAGTTGTGAAGCACTGTCCTGCTCTGCTGACCCCCAAAGCAGGTCCCTTGGTAAGCTTTTGGCTCTTTCTCTGTTGTTTTTGTGAGAGAGTTGAGCCCTGCCTGCTTAATCCAATGCCATCTTCCCATAATTCCCTGTATGTACTTTTTTAAAAGTGTATATACAATTTATTTAACATTCAAACTTCATTAGGATATGTGCAATATGGTTTAACTCTCCCTCTATTTACATTTTATTTGTAAAGATTTATTTATTTATTTATTCCCTCCACCCCATTGTTTTGCACTCACTGTCTGCTCTCTGTGTGTTCTTCTGTGTCTGCTTGTCTTTTCTTTAGGCAGCACCAGGAACCGATCCTGGGACCTTCTTGAATGGGAGAGAGGTGAGCAATCTCTTGTGCCACCTCAGCTCCCTGGTCTGCTGCATCTCTTATTGTCTTTTCTCTATGTCTCTTTTTGTTGCATCATCTTGCTGTGCCAGCACTCCTGCGTGGGCCAGCACTCCGTGCGAGCCAGCACTCCATGTGGGCCAGCTCGCCGCTCAGGCCCGCTTGCCACGTGAGCCAGCTTGCCTTTCACCAGGAGGCCCCGGGAATCAAACCCTGGACCTCCTATATGGTAGATGGGAGCCCAATTACTTGAGCCACATCCATTTCCCTCTATTTACTTTTAAAGTAACTACTGGTAATGCATTTTGCTATTTGGTCTTTCTAAGTCTTATACCTTTCTTGTTCCTCTTAATTGTCTACTTTCTTACTTATTTAATTTTTTGTAGTATAGCATTTTAAATTCCTTCTCTTTCCTTCCATATATATTTTTCAGATTTTTTTTGGGGGGGGGTTAAATTTAATGTCCTAAATCTATAATAATCATGTATGATTTAGTACCATCTTATCTAAGCATCCACAGTGTTTTTGTATCCCCCATTCTCCCACCTTTTTATTGTACTTGTTACAAATGATATCTTTATACATTTTATGACCAAAGCCATAGATTTATCATTACTTTTTATGCATTTACATTTTAGAACCTGTAAGAATTAAAAAGTGGAGTTACATACCAAAAAATACAATACTGGCATGTATAATTATCCCTGTGGTTACCTTAGTGGGCGTCCTCATTTCTTTATGTGTTTTCCATCTGAAGAATTTCCTTTAGCATTGATTGTAATTCAGGTCTAGTTGTGATGAATTCCCTAAGATTTTGTTTATGGAATGTCTTTATATTCCCCACATTTTTTTTTTTTTTTTTTACCGGGAGGTCCCAGGGATCGAACCCAGGTCCCTCCATGTGAGAGACGGACGCCCAACCATTTGAGCCACATCCGTCCCCCTCCCCACGTTTTTGAAAGATAGTTTCAGTAGATATAAAGTTCTCGGTTGGCGATTCTTTTCTTTTCAGCACTTTAAAATTTTCATCCCACTGCCTTTTTGCTTCCATGGTTTCCTTTGAGAAATTAGGATTTAATCTTTTTTTAAACTTTATTTTAACATTTATAATTGAAAATATAAACAATTAAAAACTAAAAAGTAAACACAGATGAATAAATACATACATTTCTCAATTAAATGTACTGGATACATATAGATTTTTTTTTTTTTTAATCAAACAATATGTTACACAATGTATTTGGTTCATAGTAACACAATCATACAGTATTTGTCCTTTTGTGTCTGATTTGCTTTGCTCAACATAATGTCGCCCAGGTTCATCCATGTTGTCATATGCTTTACAACTTCACTTCTTCTTACAGCTGCATAATATTCCATCGTGTGAATAGACCACAGTTTGTTTATCCATTCATCTGTTGATGGACACCTGGGTTATTTCCAGCTTTTGGCAATCATAAATAATGTTGCTGTGAACATCGGTGTGCAGATGTCTGTTCTTGTCACTACTCTCAGTTCTTCTGGGTATATACCCAGTAGTGGTATTGTCGGGTCACGTGGCAAGTCTATATTGAACTTCTTTAAGAACTGCCAAACAGTCCCCCACAGTGGCTGTACCAACCTGCATTCCCACCAACAGTGAATAAGTGTTCCTATCTCTTCACATTCTCTCCAACACTTGTAGTTCTCTGTCTTTTTAATAGTGGCCATTCTGATAGGTGTGAAATGATATCTCATTGTAGTTTTGATTTGCATTTCCCTAATCATGAGTGATGTTGAGCATTTCTACATGTGTTTTTTTACCATTTGTTTTTCTTCTTTGGAGAAATGTCTATTCAAGTCTTTTGCCCATTTTTTAATTGGGTCGTTTGTCTTTTTATTGTTGAGTTGTAACATCTCTTTATATATCCTAGATATTAAACCCTTATCAGATATGTGATTTCCAGATTTTTTTCCCATTTCACCCTTTTGCCAAAGTCCTGTGAGGTACAAAAGTGTTTAATTTTGAAGAGGTCCCATTTATCTATTTTTTCTTTTGTTGCACATGATTTGGGTGTAAGGTCCAAGAAACCACCACCTACTACAAGGTCTTGAAGATGTTTCCCTACATTTTCTTCTAGTAGTTTTATGGTCCCAGCTTTTATATTTAGATCTTTGCTCCATTTTGAGTTGATTCTTGTATAGGGGGTGAGATCAGGGTCCTCTTTCATTCTTTTGATTATAGATAGGACTTAATCTTATTGTGACTCTCATATACCTAATAGATTGCCTTTTTCTTGTAGCTTTTAGAACTCTCCTTGTTCTTGGCATTTGATAGTTTGACAACGTCTGAGTGTCATTCTCTTCAAGTGTTGTGTTCATTGAGATTCTTAGATGTGCATATTTATGCCTTTCATTAAATTTAGGAAGTTTTCTTCCATTATTTCTTTGAATATTCCTTCTGCCCCTTTCTCTCCTTTTCTCTTTCTGTGGCTTTCATAATGCATATATTGGTATGCTTGATAGTGCCCCACAAGTCTCTTAGACTGTCCACTTTTTTTCATTCTTTTTAATCTGCTCCTTAGCCTGAATAATTTCATTTGTCTTGTCTTCTAGTTCACTGGTTCTTTCTTCTGACAGCTCCAGTCTACTTTTAAAAACCTTTAGGGAATTTTTCATTTCAGTATTTCTACTACTTCTGTTTGGTTCCTTTTTAAAAATTTCTATCTCTTTTTTGAGGTTCCCATATTCCTCATTAATTATTTTCCTCATATCTCTTAGTCCTTTCTCTGTGTTTTCCTTTATTTCCTTGAGCATATTGCAGATAATCTTTTTTTTTTTTTAAGTCTTTGTTTGGTATACTCATAGTCTGATCTTCATTGACAGTTTCTGAATTTTTATATTGCTCTTTCAATGGCCCATCAATTTCTGGGTATTTTGTTTGTTTGTTTGTTTGTTTGTTTGTCTTGTTACCTTTCATTGCACACTATACATTTTAATATTTTTACATGTAAACTCTGGGATTTAGTCCCTGATTCCCTGAGCTGTCTGTTCCTTAAGTTTAATTCCAGCTAGTATGTATCAGATTTCCTTGAACTAACAAAAACCGCAGTCTGCAAATGGTTCTGTGTTGGCTGGTACTCTCCTTCAAAGTTTATCCATCCTATCAAGAAGATCAGCCTGAGGGGAATGTGAAGTTCAGGGTCCATTTTCTGAGCCAGTGTCTTGACCTGGGTTTGTGCAGAGCAGATTAAAAAGAATGAAAAAAAAGGGGCAGTCCAAGAGAACTGTGGGACACTATTAAGCATACCAAATATGCATTATGGGAGCCACAGAAAGAGAAAAAGAGTGAAAGGGGCAGAAGGGCTATTCAAAGAAATAATGCTCTGTTTACAGGAATTCAATTGCCCCCTCTACTCCCAATGAAATAGACTTTCTTCCCATCCTTGTGCTTTATTGTATGACTTAAAGTTGGTAACCCTTTGCTCCAGGTGACTTTGAATTAATTGTTTTTTACCCTGCTTTAGCTGTCTACAATTGTTTTTTTACTCTTCTTTAGCTGTCTACAAGCTGCTGCTGCCTGCAGGGCAAGTTCTGAGAGGGTGATCCAGGGAAGAGTTTTCTGGTTCAGTCTTTCTATTGCCACCCCATAAACTGGCCCAGACATACAAACATCAAGGTGCTGCACACAGGGGTTGCTCTGCTCCCTTTCGAACAGGGCTAGGGATCTGCAATGGGAATGCAGGCTGTCTCCACACCATGTTGTGGCAGGAGTGAAGGAGGGACCAGTAAGGATACCAGGAGTTTGTCCTATTGTTTTTTTTTAAAAGCTGTGTTTTCTTGATTTGGCCCTTGCCCACATACTGCAAACCTTTAAGTATTTTCTGAAGTTCTGAGGAAGATAGCTCTGCAAGGTTTTGCTATTTGTTGAAAGATTCTGTAGGGGAATTTCACCCTGGAGCATCTTATGCCACCATCTTCATCAACCAGAAGGCCTCTATTCTTTCTTTTTCATTCCTCCCCAGGTGAAATGCAGGTCCCAGATGCCTAAAGAATACAGTTCCAGTGTTTTCTTTAGGTCTGATTTAATTTTAATTTTCCTCCATTTTTTATGCCTTTGGGCAACTGGATATGTAGACTGTTGAATTTTCATAGGCATACCCTTGTACTTAATGTCAGAATTATACTTTTTTCCCTAGATTATTTCTTCTTTGTGGATTTTTAGTTCAAAGGATGACTACATCAAGATGACTCATCCTATACAATACCAGTTTGCAGAAATGTACTTCCGGTGCTGACTTCCTACCATCTTTTCCATGAGCCAACTCTTTTACTTGAATGTCAATAAAATGGCAGCTCTCAGCAAGAAAACATTCTTGATTGCAAAGGCAGGGAAGGAAGCCAGGTGCTTGTAAATTTGTTTTCAGAGAAACCAGTTCTTATATTGTAAATACTTAACCAATCACCCTAGTATTCCTACACGTGGTTTCATTCGGTTTTCAGTTTATTCTATTTCTCACAGGCAGAGAAAGTTTCTCTCACTTTCCAGAGTCCCCTTTAAGCAAATATAGATTATAATGGAGGAGTTTGGGTTGAGAAAGAACCAAAAATAGGATCAAGTAAGTCCTACATTGCCCTTGATTGAAGAGAGGAGGTTTTTGGGAACTAAATTCCCCAGCAAAGAATAATGGATATAATGGCAAATTGTATTGACGGCTATGAATATTTCTATTGTTCCCTATGCTGTCTTTGATTAAATTGCTGGTGGTGATGGCTAGGAGCAAAGGGGTCTTTTCTTCTTGGTTTACGGTTGTGAGTGGGACATTAGCTGTTAAAGCTACTGAAGAGGGCCAGTTGATCTTATCTTTTTAATGAAAATGACTCCAGTCTGCGTTCCACTAACCTCTGAGTGGTCTGGGTTCCTGAACTTCCATTTCTCATTGGCACTTGCTCTCAGGAAGAAACTCTAGGAATGCATTAGGCAGAAGATTTTGATTTACAGCTCATCTCTGTTTACTTTTTTTGTGATATATTTGTTTATTTTAGGGGAGCTCCTTGTAAGACATATTTTATGCTTTTGACTTCTTTTATGATTCTTCTTTTAAGTTTAGGATATTTTGTCTCTAAGAAATACACTTTGGTCTTTTCCTTTTTCCTTCCTTCTTTCTTCCCTATAACATGTATCATACATGTGATATGTATGTCACAGCTCTGAGGACATGAGGCAAGAATGTCTGAGTGTTTATGCTGATTGCTCAGTGTACCACCTTTAAGAATGCCTAATATCACTTGGACCACAAATGACTTTTTTTTTTTTTTTTTTAGTAATAGCCATTCTAGTGGGTATGAGGTGGTATCTCACTGTATTTTTGTATTTTTTTTAACAGATCAATTTTATTGATACATATTTTTTAAACAAATCTATTTATTGATACATATTAATAAAGCATACGATTCACTCAAATTAGTGGTATATGACATAATCACATAGTTGTACATTCATCACTTCAATCATTATTAGAGCATTTTCATTATTCCAATAATAATAATATAATAATAAACAAAAAACAGACAGAAAAACTCACCACCTCTCAATCTCTCTATGCTTCCCTGCCGTACATAGGTTCTATTCTGTTTCCGTCTCTCTGGTTTGTATTTATATTTTGTAGAAACAGTCTTATGTACACAATAGCACCCGTATTCATATTTTACATGAGGTTTCACTATGTTATAAGTCCCATGTTACATTTTTTAGCTTTTCATGTAGCAATATACATGACCTTAGGCTTTCCCTTTCAACCACTGTCATACCCATATAATAGCTCTGCTAGTTACAGATACTATGATGTGCTTTCACCATTTCTATTCATTTCCAAAGGTTTACAAGCAATCTTTTTACCAATTCTGCACAAATTAACCCTCAGCTTTCCATTCTCTACCTTCCTTCTATTTTCTGGTGACCTATATTCTAGTTTTTAACTCCATGAGTTTACACAATATATTTAGTTCATAATAGCGCAGTCTTACAGTATTTGTCCTTTTGTGTCTGGCTTGCTTCGCTCAACATAATGTCCTCCAGGCTCATCCATGTTGTCATATGCTTCACGATTAATTGTTTCTTACTGCTGCATAATATTCCATCATGCGTATACACCACAGTTTGTTTATCCATTAATCAGTTGATGGACACCTGAGTTATTTCCATCTTTTGGCAATTGTGAATAACGACACTATGAATATCAGGGGACCACAAATGACTTTTAAGGTCAAAAAACATAAGCATGAGTCAAATTGGAAATATTACCTTGTAGAGCCGGTCTGTCTGCTTGGTCACTTAGCAATTTATGTAAAACTTGACTCTTAGCTGGAAAACTAATTGCCAGAGGGCCCAGGGAAAGCACTATGTGCTACCCACTTAGAATCCTTTATTTAATCTGCAGCCCAGATGATGGCCTGGACCTTTAGAAGGCGTTAACAAGAACATTCTGTATTTTCCTCATTCTAATTTACACAAATATCTCTTTCAAGAAAGACAATGTCTTTAAAATATTTATTCAATTGATGATTTCTTTTTTTTTTTTAAAGAAAATAAATTTTATTGATACATATTAGTAAGGCATACAATCCATACAAAGTGTACAATCCATGGTATTTAGTATAATCACAATGTTGTACATTCAAAATAATTTTAGAACAATTTCATTACTCCAAAAAGAAAAACTCCACGTACCTTAGCAGTCACCTCTCAATCCCTCTATCCTTCCCCAGCCCTACATAACCACTAATCTAATTTCATCTTTACAGATTGATTTATATTTGCATATTAAATAAATGGAATCATGCAATATGTAGTACTTTGTGTCTGGTTTCTTTCACTTGGTATAATGTTTTTTTTTTTTTCGGCCTGATATTCACATCTTGTAACAGTAACATACGTTTTTTCAGTTTCAAAGAAAAGCAGTCTTATATATGCAACTGATGATTTCTTAAATAAAGCTATGGTTTTTGGTTTTCTGGTAATTGGCACACATGATTACGGGATTATTTTCTTTCAGGATTTTTGTGCCTCAAAATCTTTTTCTGGCCCTTTTCTGTTTAGCTTTGGATTTGCTAAACAGAAAACCAAAAGTGTTTTTTTTAACAACGTGAGCTGAGAGTGTGGAACTGAAAGAACACTCTTGGAATTTGAAATTAAAGATCTTAGAGAGGAAAAGAAGTAAAAATAGTCCCTGAGCACTGCGTGTACCATTACTGAGAATTCTACATTTTCTTTCTAAGCATTCAGTGAAGAGTTCAGGCCCAATTCTGAGAGAAACTCTTATTTAGTTTAGTTTTGCTTTTAACCCCAAGCTTGTCCTACCCATAGTTCTTTCACATGGATTTTAAATTTAGGTTATTTAAATTTTTATAACCAAATACTATTCAAATATCCATTTATGTTAGAGAGAAATGGACATTCTAAAAGGAGTTACCCAGTATTTTTAACAAATGAATAATATTATCATAAAGCTTTCGCATTTCCCTTTGATTTCTCATTAAAATGCCAGAGTGAAAAACGATCACAGATATGCTCTGCATTCAGGCATTTCAGCATGCTGCACTTCTGTTGTTCTCTTGTCCTTGGCCACCTGTCTATAATCGCGGTTTTGTACTCACTGATAGAGGTTTTCTTCTGGATCTGTGCTTGCCCTGGGTCTTGTGGCTTTGACACTGAAGCACTGTTGTCTGCAAAAGACAGTACATTACAGCTCCCGGGTTCACTCTGCTGCCTGCTTTGCTCCCATAACTTCATTCTTGGGAAGTTTCTGTGTTTCCTGGGAGATGAAGCATGACCAACATTTGCTCCAGCCTGAGTTATATCTGAAGGCCCTGAGCCCTGTTTTGTTTTGCAGGTTTCCAAGGGTGGGTGTGGGGCATGAGAATTCCCAGCAGGAGCAATTACCACTACATGTCAAAAATTGGTGCCAAAGCACCTCTCCTCTGTCACATTTTTAGAGTGGTTTTTGTGCTGCCATACTTGTTGAAGCCAAACAGAAAAAAGAAAGAAATATCTGAAATGTATAGTGTGTGAAATGCACATCTAATTTATTAATGGAGTGTGTATGTTGGATATTTCAGAACTTCCTCAAATCCTTTTTGGATTTAATTGTATTGAACATTGGAAAGATTGGTTGAATTGAAGCTAGCTTAGACTTGCCGTATTTGCAAAACTTTCCGATGTGGTCTGTAATGGACTTTAATATTTTTTTCTGAGTTACAAAGAATAATAGCGTTTATAATATTTACCCTTATGACCTCTTGTCCTCTCATTACCTTGGTACAATGATATTTCTGTGCACAAAATTAATATCTGAGCCATGCTTGGTATTCAGGTACCTTGAATTGTATAACAAGAGCAGAGCTATTTTAATGTCAGGCTTCTAGGTTATGCAAATGCTTTTGGGGTGCAGTTCCTTTATTTAATAACATGATCATCAAAATCTTCATTTCCCCAGGAGTTCAAAATAATTTCAAAACTACAATGTTTACGATTCCAGCTTTGTCAGACCCAATGTAAATTCTAATAGGTGCTATTAGACATATGGTTTGAAATTTCCTAATGAAAAAACTACAGAATTTATATTCTTTGTCTTAAAAATTTCTCCCTAACAGCAAATAGTTTGCTCCTTGGTTATTAGTCTGTGCCAAAATGAAGTACAAGAGGATGTTCTCCTACCTTGTGGGGTTATGGGACAAATCTTTCTATATTCAACAATGATTGAGCATGGTTGTCACTCAATTTACTTTACATTCAGAGATACTTCGGTATTAATGCAGGGAAGAGAGCAGAGGGGCGGAATGTACCCTGGGCTGTTTCATAACTCTGCAGAAGTCAGATCTTTATGGTTTCAGGATCCGGATGTCATTATAAAGATTTCAGATTAAAGCAAAAAGAGTCATGTTGGGGAGCGGATGTAGCTCAGTGGTTGAGTACCTGCTTCCCATGTATGAGGTCCTGGGTTCAATCCCTGGTACCTCCTTAAAAAATAAGGGGGGGGGGACAGATGTGGCTCAAATGGTTGGGCGTCCCCCATATGGAGGGACCTCGGTTCCATCCCTGAGACCTCCTGGTAAAAAAAAAAAAAAAAAAGAAAGGAAAAAGTAATCCTTCATGCCTGAACATCAATTGTTGGTATTTAAATAAGACAAGTTGAGTTTCATAAATGCTCATATGAGCATGTTCTCTAGAAAAAACAGTTCTTCTTAAACTGTTCCTTATTTACTTGTCTGTACAAGTCCTCATTTATGAAGACCAACCAGCAGGCTTAGATTAATATCAAACCAATGCTCCATTATTTATTTATTCAACAAATATTTGTATTCACAGTGCCAGGCCATGCACATCTATCATTGTAGTTTTTAAGGTTGTCTCTCTAGGCACACTGCTGGTCTTCCACTGCTGGAATTAAGAAATGTATTCTTAGCTGACATGGATAGAATTACCTAAAGTAACTACCATTTATTCAGAATATATGCCGGGCATTTTGTGTGCAGTTTCTCTGATCATCTCAGCAACTTTGATAAGTGGATAGTACTGTCCCACTTTACAGATGGGGGAGTTGAGGCTCAGAGAGGTATAATGCCTTGCCCACAGTCACAGAGAAAGGGGCAGGTGTGGGCTTTTTCTCTAACATTTTTCTCATTCTTTCTTCCAACTTCCTGACTAGTTCCAGGAAACTTCTAGAGAGCAGAGTGCAGGGGAGTTCCAAAGTTTCATGCCAAGTTTAAGAAACAGTCTAAATTCTAGGACCTGAGTCAGACCCTCGAGAAATGTGGTTTTATTCCTCAGAATAAGATACAACCCAGTGGCCATGTCTTCAGGGACTTGTGATTTAATTTGTTCTAATGTTTTAAGAAACCTGAGTTCAGGTCTTGCAGTTATGCCAGTGAGATGCCCACTGGGTGAGAGTCTCTCCAGTTGGAGGTGACAAGGATTTAGGGGGAATGCCTATATTAAGTTGCCTGAAAGTCAGTTGCCAAGAAAATCTGCAATTTAGAATTTGTAATAAGGTTTATTGTAAATATTTGGAAATGGATATAGGTGGTGATAGCACATTATAATGAGTGTAACTAACAGTGATCATATGTGGGTATGATTGTTGAAAGGGAAAGTTTAGGGTCATATATGTCACTAGAAGGAAAGCTAGAGGATGAAACATGGGACTGTATAGCATAGTGAACCCTGTTGTGAACAATGAGTGTGGTCAATAGTACAATTATAAGAATGTTAAATGAAAGAAGCCAGATGCAAAGTACTGCATATTGTTTGACTCCATTTATATAAAATATAAATAAATTCATAGAGATGGAATTAGATTTTAGTGGTTAGGTATGGCAGGGGAAGGATAGAGGGATTGAGAGGTGACTGCTAAGAAAAACCCCAAGGGTTTTCTTTGTGAAGTAATGAAATGCTCTAAAATTGATTGTGGTGATGAATGCGCAAGTCTGATTATATCAAAAGCTACTGAGGAGTGGATGTAGCTCAAGTGGTTGAGCTCCTGCTTCCCATGTACAAGTTCCAGGTTTGATTTCTGGTACCTCCTAAAAACAAAACAAACAAACAAATAATAATAAAAAAAACAGTTCTCGTCTAGGAGCAGATGTAGCTCAGTGGTTGAGCACCTGCTTCCCATGTACGAGGTCCTGAGTTCAATCCCCAGTACCTCCTGAAAAAAAAAAAGCTACTGAATGTACACTTTAGATAGATTGTATGGTACGCGAATACGTCACAATAAAATTGCTTTAAAAAAAAGAAAATCTGCAATCTTCCTAAGATTATCCATAAAGTCTATGATTATCATAGGTTAAGGAAATATATAGTCCTCTATTGTAAAAGTCTTGCTATTGATTTTCATTGGCAAAGATAATTAAAAAGATGGGATATTCAAGCCAGGCACAAAAGGACAAATATTGTATGATTTTGCTATTATGAACTAAATGAGTAAACTCATGGAGTTAATCACTAGAATATAAGTCACCAGAGAATAGAATGTGTTTAGAGAAGGGAAAGCTGGAGTGTAATCTGTGCAGAATTTGTAAAAAGTTGTTTGTAAATGTTTGGAAATGAATAGAAATTGTGAAAGCACATAGGATTTTTAATTAGTAGCACTATCATATGGCTATGATGGTGGTTTGGTTTTTTTTGTTTTTTGTTTTTTTGGAGTAATGAAAATGCTCTAATATTGATTAAAGTGATGAATGTACAACTCTGTGATTATACCAAATGCCATTGATGAGACACTTTAGATAAATTGTATGGTTTATGAACAACATCAACAAAAAATAATAGGGAGGGTTGGGGGAAAAATACACCAAATGTAACATATGTACTATAGTTAGTAGTAATCATTTGACAATGCTCTTTCATAATTTGTAACAAATGTCACACAGCAATTCAGGGTATTGGTGGTGGGTGATGTATAGAAGCACTGTATGATGTTTTGCATTTTTTTTAGTAAGTTCACAACTTTTACTATATACTTATTGTTTATGTATTTTCATGTATAAATGATATACTTCAATAATTTTTTTAAATGGAAACAAAACTAAACTAAAAAAGATGGAGTATTGACTCCAACTTAGAGAAGGTGTAAATGTTAAAACCAAGTGAATTACTATAATTTGAAACTGACAATCTTTCCTTTGATTGGAATCTCCTTTCAAATGATTTCCCTTCCTTTCTTTATATTGGATTACCGTACAAGTCTTTTGGAATTCCTCTTTCATGATAGTTGGGCAGACTAACAGATCTATATGAAAAGACACTAAAAATGTAGTGTGACTGCCCCAAAGAGTTTGTAGAAAGGACTATAAAAAACTTGTAACATTAAAGTTAATATTAGGAAGCTGGTATACTAATCTTAGGACAGGATGCTACTTTGCTCTAGGATGGTAGTAGTGGATATGGCTGAAGTGATGAGAACATATTTTTGGGCTAGAGTCAACTGACTTGCTAATGGTTGAATAAAAAGATTAAGGGAAAGATTAGTGAAGGATGATGCTGGGTTTTAGACTGTAGGATTGGGGTGATAATGGTGCCATTAGTTAAGATGGGGAAATAGGAGAGCAGTAAGCTTGAAGGGCGAGTGGGAGTGAGTATTGGGGGGGAAGCAGAATCAAGAGTTCTATTTTAGACTTATTATGTTTGATATACAATCAGATATCTGACTTGTATAAGAGTTTGAAATTCAAGGGAGAGATCAGAGTTAGAAAGATCAGGTAGAGAGTGATCAACATACAAATAGTATTTAAGGTCATAAGACTGGTTCACTGGGAAGCAGATGTGGCTCAAGCAATTGGGCTCCCACCTACCACATGGGAGGTCCTGGGTTCGGTTCCCGGTGCCTCCTGGAGAGTACAAGAAGAACAGTGAGCTGGCACAATGGGCAAGCGTGGCAAGCTGGTGCAGCAGGATGATGCAACAGGGAGACACAAGGAGGAAAGACAATGAGAGACACTAGGCAGGGAGCTGAGGACACTAGGGTGATTGAGGGCCTCTTACCCACATGGGAGGTCCCGGATTCAGTTCCCAGTGCCTCCTAAGGAGAAGACAGGCAGACACAGAGAGCACACAGTGAATGCACAGAGAGCAGACAGTGCAAACGAGGTGGGGTCGGGGAATAAATAAATAAAATAAGTCTTAAAAATAATAGTAAATAAGACTGGTTCACTCACCTGAGGAGAGAGTGTAGATAGAAGAAAGAAAAGACATGAAGTCCAAGTCCTGGGGCACACCACCCTTGAAAGAAGGGGATCCAGCAAAGGCTACTGAGAACAGTCAGTGAGTTGGGGGAGGGGAGGAAAATGTGGAAGTCAAGAAAAGAGAGTGTTTTGAGAAGGAGGGACTAGTTAGTTTTGTTGCTTGAAGCTGCTGAGTGTCCAATGAGATGAACACAAATCGTTGACCTTGGCAAGACAGAGAATGGTGGGGACTTTGATAAGAGCATTTGCAGGTGGAATGATGGGTGTGAAAGCTGGACTTCAGTGGGTTGAAGAGGGGATGGGAGATGGTGAAATAGAGGCAGCAAGTGCAGACAATGTATTCATATTCGTGGTTTCTATCACCATTTTACTAGGGATTTGATTATGAGGTAGGACTGTCACCAGTATTGCTAAAAACACTCCTAAGTCTTAGGCTCTAGATGGTGAATTAAAACTAATACACACTCCTAGAAAATTTGATCTGCTGTATCTACTTGGGGGGGATTAAGTTTTCGTGGAGTCACCTTGATGTTTAGCCACACCACTCTTAACCATGCTTTGACACTAGTTTCTTAGATCTGTTTCCTGAAGCTCCATAATAAAACCCAGCATTTATAGAGCACCTAACGTCCTGTGTGCTGTTTAGAGGTGTAGTAGCTCATTAAATCCTCACAATACCTCAAGAAATAGGGGCTGTCATGATCCCTCTCTGCTAAGGTCACACAGCATCCTCTAAATTCTAGGAGAGCCGTTTATAACTGAAATCTTGCAGCACAGCTTGTACAAGGAGCACCTATGCTTCAGCAGAATGACTTAGTTTATCTCTCCCATTTTCTTCCCACCCAAACACCAAATACCGTGCTTAAATGGCAGTGTTGGGCTTGGGACCCAAACAGTCTGGGAGCTCCAGACCCCTGCTCTCAACACCATGCTATCTATCCTTCATCTCCAGCCAAGCTGATGAAAGAAGACTCCAGAAGGGAAAAGCAGATAACATTTGAGAGAACCAAAGTGGGTACAAAATGTGTTTTTTAAAAAGTTGTGTACTGTTAAAGCCTACACTGATAAAATGCTGGTCCTGGGATTACTCAGCTTTCTCCCTCATCTCCCATTTCCCCCCTGCTAGATGAGTTGTCCTCAAAATAGAAATTAAAATGCCATAAAGACAGCTAGTAAAGCTAGCTGATTGATTGAGTGACTGCCTTTATTAACTTTAAGACTGACTCCTATTTTGGGGTGTTGTCAAAGTGAAAATAATGGGCCTTCCCTGAGTACTAGCAAGCACCTAGGAGAAGTCCCTGTCCTCTAAGTAGGAAAGGCCTAGCAGTCATTGGTGCCCAGGAAGTGCCCTAGACTGGACTTGTTTTTGTTGTTCTAATCTGAAAACCACAAAATAGAGGCTGGCCAACAGCATGCAGCATTTTATTATGAGTGATGCCACATTAATTGGTATGTTGAATGCATGCCTGTAGAATTAGTCCTTGGTATGATGGCCAATCTGATCACTTTCAACATTTCTCAATGTTTGGTTTCATCTTATAATTAAGGAACAACGCTCATTTCCTGGCAGCTAATGACTGACTAGAGGAGTCAGAAGCCTCATTCGGTTTATAATTTATCAAATTCTAAATTCTTCATCGGTAGCGTTGCAAAAAAGAGAAAGCATCCTCAAATTCCAAAATGATCAAAGGCAATCTTCAACCATATTTCATATGTGGGAGTGTTAACTTGTTCTTCAAAGACCAACTCTGTTATTTTCCATTTTGTTAAGCTGTATATTATTATATAAGGAAGAAAAAAGTGCTTGTTACTTTAAGATAGAAATGTATTGAACTATGTTGAAACACATGCATACATACTCTAAAACAAAAGAAGGTCGTGTTTTCTTTAAGAATCTTTTTGTGAGAATTCCACACCCTTGCCTGATAGCAGTCTTGACTATCCATTAATTCCAGCAATAGCATCTTTATGTTCACTTCACAAATATTTATTGAGCACCTATTATGTGTCAGTCACTGTTTTAAGTGCTGGGATTACAGAAATGGGAATTAAAAGACAAAAACTTTTGTCCTTATTGAGCTGATATTCTTAAGATTTGTGCCTTCACAATTACCCTGGAAGTCTGCAAATTCGTGTGTTCAAAGCAGTCAAGCTGAAGGTAGAAGGAGATTCTCACTATATCACTTTGGTCGCCCTGCTTCTGATTGTCTGTAGTCAATATGATCATTATGTAGATGCCTCAGCTTCTGCTAACTCAAAGATCACTCACTGATCCACCCGTATTTTTGAGATTATAAATTTCCCTTTAGTGAGAAAAAGTAGAATCTCTTGTCCTGGGGAACCTACTTTTTTCCTCTTCATTTGGGGAACTTAACATGAACTGCTCACGAAGGAAACAGTGGCTTCTAATCCCTTAATGAAAACAGTCATTTCTACAGCTTGATACAGGACAGCCAGACCTATATATAATCCGGGCTCTGGACTTCTAGAAGTGGAGAATACAGGGAAGTGTGGCTGTTCCAAAGGACTTCTACCCAGCCAGGCCAAATCTAAAGAACCTCTGGAGAAATGGAAAAATGTCCTTTTAAAGGTCCCCCCATAGATGTCCATCAGAGTTACTCCTGGGAAATCCCTCAAAGATCTTTTCCTTCCATATTCTCAGAATTTCCTTGGAGCAGAGTAACCTTACAGACTTGAAGAAACTCCATGGCTTCTCCACCATAGGTGCAACTCAAGATCCCCTGGTTATTAGGGTTGGCTAAAATGCAAAGTTGACCTGTAGAGAGGTTTTGGACATTTGGTTTGCTATATAAAACCTCTCCTGGGATTTCAGCATCTGGGATACTCACTGTTGTCCTGCAAAGGATCTGTGGCCGCTGGCCCTGGTGCCTCTTGTGGAAGATACCTTTCTGGTATCACAGCCAATTCTCATTGTTGTAGACCATTCGTAACCAAAAATTGGGACTACCCAATTCTCAGGCTACTAATTCCTATTCTCCAAAATGGTTCCTGGAAACTCTTAATATCTGAGTACTTTCCCCTGATCATATTTTGTTCATGGGCAGAATATGTGATTGATATCTTTTTATTTTATTGGAAGCTTGTTTTCTTACATAGAAATCTCAAGATGTTTTCATTATTTGTTTTAAAGGCCATGTGACAAATATTTGAAGGAACACCTGGGTATTTCTAAATCATTTGACATGCTTCATGATGCAAAAACAGACACACACACACACACCTATCTGTTTAATAAATACCCCCAACCGTTACTTATATAAGGGAAAGCAAGTTGGTAATTATTTAATGGTCATTCTGTGTAGTGACTTTCACATAAGGTATAGCTAGGAACTCAGATGTGGGCTTTTCTTTCATCCCTGATGTTATGACTATGAGTAATTTAAAATCACTTTTCCTCATGTGCCTGGCAATCCCATTTGCCTATAATTGCCGAGGAATTATAGACTTTGAGTTCATTCCTGGATGGGAGAAAAGATACTTCTGTACTACACATTGTTATTTAAGTAATAAGGAGGTGTTTTTTGTGTTTTCTTTTTTTTCCTTAATGCAGTGCTCTGATCAGTCAGACTATCTGGAGGACATGAAAAGATGGGCCGATATGGGTTGAACCAAAATACATGCCGATGCAATATGCATAGCCTCTCTGTTTCCTCCATTGTTTTTCAATGTTTAATGAAAACATAAGAATTGAGAGCTTTATCTCATTCATGTAATATAATCAGGAATGGAAGGAACTACAGTAACAGTAGAAAAATCATTATGTTTAGTTAAAGGAAAGGCCTAGAAAAAGAGAGCTTACTTTAACTAATTCAAGATCCTTTTCTCTTTTTCTGGTATGAAATTCGGTGTTTCCTTTACAATTCTTCTTTTAGCCTTTACAGATGGTGTTGTTACTCTAGAAGGATATGCTCAGTGGCAACTTCATTGTCAACTGACTTTCCTGGGCAATGAGAAGCTTTGCTAGAGGGGAAATAAACTATGATGATAGAAAAATACCCAGAGTAACAAATCTGTGTGCTCTGAGGATAAGTCCAAGCTTTAGAAACTATGGGAGTGTCCTCAGTCAAAAGTGAGACAACCCTTTTCTCATTCACTTGCATGGGGGAAACAAACACCCTCAGCACTAGGCCTGGAGATTATGAGTCAAAGCCAAGGACTCTAGCCTTGTTGAGTCTGCATGCCTTATTCCTTGAGAGGCAGCATGCAAGGAACTGGGCTTAATGCCTCTTCTAAAATGTCTCTCCCCTCCCAGGTCACAAGATCAGTTCTGGCAGGAGTTAGTGACTCTGAATCTCTGCAATGAGCAGCATCTGCATAGTGCAGGAAAAATAGGCAACACCCCCCAATCAGCAGTAGGATTGGAGGTTTGAGCCTTGGGTGGAGTAAGTGTGAACTGGGCATTGAAGAGGTTGTCTTCTCAGGGAAGTCAAAGAAAGCTTTTGCCAAGCCTGTTAGGTGAGTCTCAGAAGACTTCTGTTTCTACTTTTGTCTTTCCTAATTTTTTTTAAGTAGCACTAAGTGTGTAGAAAATTCAGAAATGAATTGTTTGATAGTGTATATTTACCTTCACCCCTAAAAAGGTATATTAGATGGTTGATTGATTGGTTGTTAGTTCTTTTCAATGCTCAGGTTACCTTATCCTCTGGACATAAGTGTTAAACAAATCAGAAATATTTTTAGTTAAAATCTTCTTTCGAAAGGACCAAGTGAAAGGTTAATTTTCTAGCATGCAGTGGGACAAGACCAAATAAGGTCAAGACTTTCAATGGCATGATTCATCCATGAAGATGTCTCATTTTTTTCTGAGTCTTCATCTGCTCTAAAGCTACAGAAATAAGGCAAAGTAGATGATTTTTTAAAAAGCAAATTCAAGAGCAAGATAGAAGTGAAATGATCCCTTCTAACCCCTGCTAATCCTAACTTCCACTGTTGTCTGACCCTAGGGGAATGGGCCCTCTGTGGATCAGATCAAGAGACATGGTTTGTTTACTACTTCTGAAGACCAAAGCTTTGCCAACCCTAAAAGGGACCTAACCTCCAAGGAGGAAGGGGCGTGAGGTGAAGAATGACAAAGACCAGTCCAGATTATGGATTTATAATCCCTCGCCTGTGTAAAATCCAAAGTGAACTTTGGGTGAAGAAAAAGAGAGTCATCATCATCATCACACACACACACACACACACACCATTTTTTAAGAAGATACCGGGGATTGAACCCGTGACCTTGTACATGTGAAGCATGTACTCAACCACTGAGCTACACCCGCTCTGCTCTCTCCCCCATTTTTATCAGGCAGTACTCTGGAAGCAGCCAGATGTTTGAGGTATTTCAGAAATTTACCTTAACTTGGGCCCCTCAGCATTGCTGACACCCCTAAATAGGCAGCTGGTTCAGGGTACAGGAGACCGTCGAGGAATGTGCATTCTTCTTGATGAGCCCCTGGTGTCACAAAGCCCGTTCTGAAATGAAAGTTCCTTTGAGGAGGGCTTGGGGCTCTTGTTTGCTTTATACCTGTTGGCCATTCCCCATGTCCCAGCTCTCTTCCCTTTCATTCCCAGAGCAGAGCCTATTACTGCAAATTGGTGATGAGGCAAAGTGGCTGGGAGGTGCTTCTACGTGGGGGAGACCTGTTGTTTTTATACCCAGTGCCAGCTCTGAGTGGATGGTGAGTAAGAGCCTCTCTTCTTCCCTCTGGGCTGCCCTCCTGTCCTGTGCCAATCTTCTTGCTGGCCTGATTCAGTTATGGTGCTAAGCAAAGGTGGTTGCCTGGCTCTGATGCTCCCCAGACTTGGGACCCAAACCACAAGAAGACAGCAAAATCTGTAAGTGAGGGCTGCTTTGAGCTGTGTGTCCCATTAGCCATTACCCCTGTGTGTGTGTTTCTGGGGAAAGGTAGCAAATGTGAAGGTGAATACAGAACTCATTACCCTTACTTCCTCCATTAGGTAAATTGAAAGTGTTCACAATTCACCTATGATCATGATACATGAGAACAAGATGGATGTTTAATGCATCTTCCAGCCACCTTTAGGCTGATTTTAGGTTAGAAAGCTTTTTCTCTATGGGAATTTTATTTCTGGCAAGGTTTCTTTCTTTCTTTCCCCCTTCCCTTCCTTTTCCCTTCCCTTCCCTTTCTCTTACTTCCCTTCCCTTCTCCTTCCTTCCTTCCTTCCTTCCTTCCTTCCTTCCTTCCTTCCTTCC